>JANPWX010017093.1:0-26646 GCA_024734555.1 Trochalopteron elliotii
GAGAGAGGCAGGGGAACCCCAGTGAGGAAGTGGGGTCATGGAGCTGCGTGGGTCTTGGAAAGGAACCCCAAGGAACGTTGGGGAATTCAGGGAGGAGGCACCTGCAGAGTGATGAGGGGGGACCCCAGGGAGGGTGTGGGGACCCAGGGAGGGGATGGTGGGACCTGGGGACCGTGGAGGGAGATCAGAGAGGGGTGGGGTTGACTCAGGGATGAGTGAAGTGACTCAGTGAGGGATGGGGGGATAAGAAGGGGGACTCAAGCAGTGATGAAGGGACATAGAAAAAGTTTACAGGGAAGATGGTGGTGCCCACGCAGGGCTGGGGTATTCGGTGAGAGGCCTGGAAATGGATGAGGGACCCGCAGCAGGGATGGGGGGTCTGGGCAGTAATGGGGGGTTTGCAGGCAGGGCTGGGGGTCCCCAGATGGGGCTGAGTGTCCCCAACCATTGGACCCAGGGAGGCTGTGGGGGTGAGGCTCACCGTGCACTTTCACTGTCACCGGTTCCGACTTCTGCCACTCCCGTGATACCCTGAAGCTCACCCAGCCCTCGCAGCGGTAGCGGCCACTGTGGTTCAGCTGCAGAGGGCACAGGGACAGCTCGGTCCCAGGGAGGGATCTGTTCACCTCCTTGTCCCCGTGGTAGAATCGCACCCCAGTGACTGACATGTCCTGCCGCCATCGGCAGCGCAGTGTCACCGTGTCCCCCTCCAGCAGTGGCTGCGCCGGCACCTGCAGCACCAATGAGTCTGCGGAACACGGGGGTCCTGTCACACCAGGGGGGTCCCTTTTTCGCAGAGACCCCCCATTGAGTCACACCCAGAGATCCACCACGGGTCCCCAGTTTCACAAACAGGGTCCCCCTGCACTGGGATGCCCCGGGATGTCCCTGTGTGCAGGGGATGGGCTCTGGTCACATCAGGAGGTGACCCATGCAGCAGAGCCCACCCAGAGCCCTTGGGATGCCACAAGTGTCACACTGTGGACACCCAAACCCCCCTCACCATTTAAGACTTTCACGATGGGGCTGAAACCAGTGTCAGGTCTGTAACACTGGTAGATGCCACTCTCGGTGACAGTGATGTTGTCAGGTCTCTTCGGCCACCAGCGCTGCCCATTCTTGTACCAGGTGGTGGCACCGGTGGTCCCCAAGCCCTGGCAGGTCAGTGTCACCTGGTCCCACAGCACTGCTGGCCTCCAGGGGGGCTCCACCAGGAGCTGGGTGGTCTGGGCACCTGCAGGTGACAGGGGACACCAGCCTGCCAGGGCCAGCACAGGGCTGGGGACAGTGGGGTGGGGACATGGCATCCCCTGAGGACTCACCAGCGAGGCCGAGGGTCTGGGCTGGAAGAGAGAAGGGACAGGGCTGGGTGGGGGGGACACCATGGGGAGAGAGGTATGGGGGCACGGGGTGTGGGGACTGTCCTCGAACTGTCACTGGGGGGACACAAGTGTGTCACAGATGACTCGGAGATTGGGGAACTGGAGACACCCCATGCTCAGGCAGGACATGGGGACATTGTGGACACGCCATGCATGGGGACCCCGTGCTGGCACAGGTCACCTCCACCAGCCCCAAGGCCTCTGTCCCCATGGCTCATGTCCATGGTGCTTTTCCCCTTGTCCCTGTCTCTGCATCCCTGAATCCCTGTCCCTGTCCTCACACCTGCACCAGCCCCATAATTCCTCTCCACACATTCTGGTCCCTCCAGTCCTGTTCCCCCTCTCCTGTTACCACAGCCACCCCAGAACCCTGATCACCTCATTGCACTGGCTCTGGTGGCCTTGGAGACCTCAGCGGACCCCACAGCCCCCCTGAGCCCCCTCCCCACCGGTCTCTGCCTCACCAGGGCCCATCCCCGGGGTGTCAGGCCCGTGCCTGGGGCACTCACCCCACAGGAGCAGCGCCACCTTCCCGGCCATCCCCGTGTCCCCAGCCATGTGGACTGGCTGTCACTCGCTGCTGTGGCCACCGGTCCCCTGGGTGGTGGCTCTTTGGTGGAAGGGGAAGGAAGCGAGGTCAGGTCTCACCCTCATGCGTAGGTGGCACCTGGTGGGCGCTGGGTGACCACAAATTGGGGACAGGCTGTGGGCAGGGTGGGGACAGGGCAGGGACAACAAGGATTAGCACAAAATGAGACAGGAGATTCACAAGAGTGGGGGGCTCAGGGGGTTTTGGGAGCCAGGGCTGAGTGTCCAGGCCAATGGGGGTCTCACGGATGGGGTGTCTGGGGAATGGGGGTCCTGAGGAGGGGGAGTCACTGGATATGGGGGTGCAATGGGAATGGGGGTCCCAGGGCTCAGGGGACATATGGATGAGAGTCCCAGAGGAACATTGGCTCCACGGATTTGGGTGATGGGATGGGTGTGCCAGGGATGATGGTGCCAGGGGAATGTGGGATCCTGGGAGAGTGAAGGACCTGGGGGAAGGGGGTGGTAGGGGATGGAATAAATGGGAGAGGGTTCCTTGGAAATGGGTTCCTGGGCCAGAGAGATCAAGGAGAATGACAGTCCCAGGACTGGGTCCCAGGGAGAGGCTACATAAGGAATGGGAGTGCCAGGGATGGGCAGTGGCTGGGTGGGCCCATGGGTCACAGCTCCTTCAAGGAGTGCCTCAGGTTTTTTAGTGACTCAGAGCCCAGCACTGACCCCAAGGTTCCCGTGGACTGGTGATCCCCAGGTGGATTCCAAGGGGCTCTGGGTCTGTGTTCCCCCACCTCCAAGGAGCTTTTTCCTCTCTTCATTTCCTTTCCTTCCTTTTTCGTCTCAATTTCACAACACCCCAGTTTCTACCTTGATGATCCTGGGGAGCACCTGAGCAGGGAACGGGTTGGGGGAACCCCAGGGTGGGGGAAGCAAGGGTGAGGGGTCTGCAGGGAGGGTTGGGAGACTGTGGGGGATGGGAGTGTCTGGCTGTGCCCCCCCAACACTTTCACTTTCTCTCTCCTGCAGCAGAAGGAAGAGGCCGTTTGTACTGAGTGTCACACGTGGGGGTGGGCTCTGTCCTGAGTGGGCACATGCTGGCCAAGGAGATCCTGTCCAGGGGAATGGCAGCTCCAGGAGGGGTCCAGACTTCTCCATTCTTGTTGGTCTCCTGCAGGATCTGAGCAGGCAAGAGCAGCTTGGGAATGGAGCCCCAGGCAGGAAGGAGCTCCCCAACTCCTCCTCCTTGAAGCCAGTGGCCATCCAAGTGTGGGGCCCAGCCATGGCCCAGCCCCAGTGCACAGGGATGGGCATTGGCCAGCCCTGCTCTGGCCAGCCCCAGCTGGCAGCCAGGACCTGAGGGTCCCCCCTGCCCCCTTGGCTTTGATTCTGGCAGCTTTAGAGCTGCTGCAAAGGTGAGAATTCTATGGCCAGGAAAAGGCCTGGCTGTGGTTTTCTCAGCCCTGCAAGAAGCACAAAAGCCAATGGGAGCCCAAGCAGTGACTCTGTGAGGGCCTTTGATGGTTTTCAGAGCAGGGCTGGCTGGAAACAGCACCTGCAGGGGCAGCTGTGAGGGAACCAGTCCGGAAATGCAGCAATTGATCATTTTGTCCCTCTCAGCAAGGGTCTGAAAGAGCCCCTGAAATTCTGCAAATCCCACACCCATCTCCTCAACAACCTGACCGGGACCCTCGTTCTTGAATAAAATCTGCAGCTCTTGAGAATTGCCAAGAAAGAATGTTTGAGTTCTGGCTGTGGACACCAGAAGAGAGGGAAAAGTGTGGAAATATTGAGCAGGGGCTCCATAATTGGATCTGGGGAACAGGGGTGTCCCAGCAGGAGCAGGGAGTGGCCAGGCAGGGGAATTCAGGGCAGGGTGGAGTGCATATCCCAGGGCAGCAGACCCTGAGGGACACAAGGGCATTTCCACAGATTCCTGTGCACTGTTCCAAGGATGGACAGAGTTTCTTCCCTGTTGGGAGCAGAAGCCATAGGAAGTAAATCAATTTTCAGGGTGGAAAGGTGAAAAATGAGAAGAGTTCCAAAATGTGGCCCAACCAAAGCCTTCCTTATGGGCTGGGTTGCTGCTCAGCAGGCAGGGAACAATCCCATGGACCTGTTGGACACTCAGGGAGATTCCACACTCTGTGTTATCCACAAGCAAACGCTGCTGTGGGATGCACCAATGGGCTCTGAAAGGGAACTAAAAATCTCATTTCTCTGTGGTTTCTTTGTGTTTTTATTGTGAGCAAATTGTTGGGAGAGAAACCATTAAAAAGATTCAATCACCCAGACTATTTTCTACATTGTCAGTTTGATTTTTGCTGAATTTATTTTTTATTGGGAAAAAAATGCTGTGGTAAAAGATATTTACCTTTATTTCGTGGATGTGTAATTTTTTCTAAACCAACTGGGCATCAGGGAATTCAACCAAATTTAGCCTGGCATTTACCATAATCCGGACAAGGTTGTATCAGGTGCTGCCTTGAGTTTGGGCAGCCCAGAGGTCACAGGGCCCCACTGGGAACAGCAGGAATGCTCAGGGCCCCCCACAGACAGAGGTCCCCAGGATGTGCCAACTCTGGGACAGGAATCCCCAATGATGTGGCACCCCCAGAATGAGGATCCCCCTGGGACAACACCCTGGGACAAGACCCAGGTGTCACCACAGCAGAGGAGCCCTTTTCCCTCAGGGCAAGTCCCCTCTGGATGTGCCTCCCCAGCACAGAACCCACATCCTCAGCTCAGCATAAACAGCCTCTTCCTTCTGCTGCAGGAAAGAGAAAGTGAAAATCTTTCATCCCCCACAGCCCCCCAACCACTGCCTGCACTCCCCACCCCCCTTTTTCCTGTTCCTGGGATCCCCCCATTGTTACCTGCTCAGGTGTTCCCTGGGATGGCTGAGCCAGGAAATGGGGGGGATGGGAAAAAGCCCAGGGGTGTGTGGGGCACAGACCCGGACCCTCAACCCTGGGGTGCCCCCCTGGCCATGAGCACACTGTGGGGGCTGTGCTGGGCTCTGAGTCACCCCAAAATCTGAGGCACCCAGGGAAGGAGCTGAGACCAGGCACTGCCCATCCCTGGGACCCCCATTCCCCTGGGAACCCAACCATGGGACCCCCATTCCCTTGGTCTCTCCTCTCTGGGACCCCCATCCCAGGACTCCCATTGCCCAGGACCACCATTGCCTTGATCCCATTCCATGGGATGCTTCTTTCCCCAGAACCCCAATTCCCAAAATTCATATTTCCCTGCACCCCCAATCCTGGGACGCCTATCCCATGACCCCAAATCCCTGGTGACCATGTTCCCCCAGGATCCCCATCCCTGAATCCCCCCAGGCACAGAGACCCCAATTCCCCTGGACACCCATCCTTGGTTTCCCACAACCCCTGAGCCCCCCCACTCCTGGGAACACCATCCTCCACTGAGCCCCCAGACTATCCCATCGTGTTCCCAGCCTGTCCCCTACTGTGTCTCCACCTTTCCCCCACCCTGCCCCCACCAAGGGCCACCTACACAAGGGGACAAGACATGACCTCGCTTCCTTCCTCTACATCTGAAGAGCCGCCACCCAGGGGACTGGTGGCCACAGCAGCGAGTGACAGCCAGTCCACATGGCTGGGGACATGGGGATGGCCGGGAAGGTGGCGCTGCTCCTGTGGGGTGAGTGCCCCGGGCACGGGCCTGACACCCCGGGGATGGGCCCTGGTGAGGCAGAGACCGATGGGGAGGGGGCACAGGGGGACTGTGGGGTCCCCTGAGGTCCCCAATGCCAGCAGAGCCAGTGCATGGGCATGGACCCCAGTGTGACCAGAGTCATGGGGTGGCTGTGGGGAAAGGAAGAGAGAGAAAGGAACAGGGGAACTGAGATGTGGACACAGGAACTGGGGGATAGATATGTGGGGACAAGGATGTGGCAAAAGGAACCTTGGGGCTGGGGCAGCTGTGGGAACAGGGATTGGGGACGAGGGATGCAGGGACAGGGAGAAGTGCCACGTCTCATGCAGATGGGGCATGGGGACAGGTGACAGTGGAATGGGATCATGGGCACAGGCCATAGGGATGTCGCTGTGGGGACAGGTGCAGTAGGGCTGGGTGGAAGTGACCTGTGCAAACATGGGGTTTCTACAGTGTCCCCATGTCCTGTCTCAGCCCAGGGTGATTGAGGTGTCACTGTCCTCAAGACCTCTGTGCTACACAAGTGTTCCATTGGGGACAGTCTGGGGACAGACACCACACCTCACCCCCAGGTGCTGCTGTCCCTGCAGGGCCACCCGTCAACCCAGCCCTGTCCTTCTCCCTTCCAGCCCAGACCCTTGGCCTCACTGGTGAGTCCTCAGGGGATGCCATGTCCCCACCCAGCTGTCCTCAGCCCTGCAGTGGCCCTGGCAGGCTGGTGTCCCCTGTCACCCACAGCTGCCCAAACCACCCAGCTCATGGTGGAGCCCCCCTGGAGGCCGGCGGTGCTGTGGGACCGGGTGACACTGCCCTGCCAGGGCTCGGGGACCGCCGGTGTCACCACCTGGTACAAGGATGGGCAGAGCTGGGGGCAGAACAGAAGCGACCGATTCACTGTCACTGAGAGTGGCACCTACCAGTGTGACAGACCTGGCAGTGGGATCAGCCCTGCCTTGAGAATCTTAAATGGTGAGGGGGGATCTTAAAGGATCAGGGTTGTTCCCTGATATCTCTGGGTGGGCTCCACTCCAAGCATCGCCTTACACCACTCGTGTGGCAAGATTTTGTCCCCTGCACAAAGGGACATCCCACTGCATCCCAGTGTGATGGGACCCCTATGACACCTATGCCATGGGGTTGCTTCTGGTGTCCCTGAGATCCTCCAACGCAATGGAGAGTCGACCCAGATGTCCCCAGTGCCATGGGCACCCACCTTGGACCTGTCTCAAGCCCCTCAGTGCAATGGGACCCTCCTGTCCCACAGACCAGCTGATGCTGCAGGTGCCAGCACAGACATAGCTGGAGGGGGACACGGTGACACTGCGCTGCCGGGTCATGCAGGGCATGTCGGTCACTGGGGTGTGATTTTACCAGGACAGGAAGAATCCGGGGGGATCGTCAGTGGAGCCGAGCTGTCCCTGTCCCCCCTGCAGCTGCACCACAGCAGCCGCTACCACTGCGAGGGGTCACTGCGCTTCTGGTGGTCGTTGTCATCTCCAGTGACAGTGACAGTGCACGGTGAGCACCCCCACAGCTGGAACTCCACTAACCTGAAACCCCCAAAGCCACTTCCCATCGGACTCAGAGTCACAGTCCTAACCTCCACTCTCCTTCCCAGAGCTCTTCTCAGTCCCAGTGCTGGAGGGTCCCCCCGAGCCCATCGAGGGGTCCCCCCTCAATCTCAGCTGCCTCAGCACCCCCAGCCCCCTGAGGCCCCGAACCCACCTCCTGCACCTCTTCTACCGGAACGGGCAGTTGGTCGGGGGCCCACAGGGGTCCCCGCACCTCCTGGTGCCCTCTGTGAGGGTCTCCCACTTGGGGAATTACAGCTGCCAGGTGCACTCTGAGGCGGGGGCCGTGCGGAAGAGCAGCGCCCGGCTCCGCGTCACGGTGCGCAGTGAGTGCGGGGATGGGCACGGGGAGCCCCCACAGCCTCACGAGGTCCCCCCCTGGGGACCCTAATTTCTCCCCAGTCCCCCTATCCTTGTTTCGGGTCCCCCATCCTTTCCGAGACGAAGTCCTCATGGCCCAGCCAATAGATCCATCTTCTTCAATGGGGTGATCACACAGTCTTTGGTTAACTCAGGGGTCCTTATAGTCCTTTCCAAAGCAACAGGCAGTTGGCCAAAAGGTGGGGAAATCATCACAGTGTGTTCGTCTTGAGAGAACCGAGAACAGGTCAGCTGTCAGCAAGTGCAGTGTTAATGGGAACAGGTACGGCCGTCAGCAAGTGCAGTCAATTCACCGTGACTTGCCCATTGTTTCTGCTCAGGTTCTGATGTTCCGATGGAAATGCGTGCTGGGTTTTTCCATTGAACACACCTGCAGGCAACACTTGGCAAACATCCCACCTCAGCCAGGCCAGAACTCCTGTGTTGGGTTTTTAGAGTCCTTTTAGGGGTTTCAGTCTCTGTCCTTGACGATGATCGTGAGGCAGATGAGGGATCTTCAGACCGTCTCTTACACCACCCTGTGACTCACGATTGTCGTCAGGCGAGCTACATCTGCAGGTTCCATAGTCTTGCGAAGTCTCCAGGACTCGTCCACGTTGGTAGCATATCCCGGAAAACAGGGACAGTAGAGAGTGTGTGTGTGTCAGAGGGAGAGAGAGAGAGAGAGAGAGAGAGAGAAGGAAAAGAAAAGAAATAAGAGAAAGTGAATAGAAGGAAAACAAGATCAATCAATATTGATTAAAATTATTTTTAAAACAATCACAAAAATTAAAATAATTAACAAAATACAATCAATATTAATTTCTTCAAAAATAATTAAATATAATCAATATTAATTAATTAAAACTATTTTCTTCAAACAAACCAATCACAGAAACAAAACTAATTTTCACTAGATTATAACAACAATGAAAATTATTTCTAAAACACACATCCAAATTTTAAAATCTATTTACGATTTATAATTATGACTTCGCCTTGTGTCAATAGCCTCGGGGATGTCCACAGGGGAGTGGACATTGGTCAAATTGTGTGCATTCATTATAGATGACAATTGTGTCAACCGTTTCATCATTCTCCAATTCATAATGAATAGGATTGCTGATAAAACAAAGCCAATCAAGACTAAAATCAAAAGGACAACGATGGGATGACACAATCTATTCAGGACACTTGTGGCAGTAGGTGACCACCCAAAAAGAGTATCCCACCACCTGTGTTCAGCATCTTTTCTTATCCTTTCCATAACACGATGTATTTTTCTTACATTGTGATGAATAGTTACCAGGGTTTTCTGTCTGTTTTTCTTGATCTTTTCCAAAATTTCAATTAAATCCTCGTGAAGCAACAGTTGCTTTACCAGAGTAAGATTCATGCCAATAGGGGCAGGCAATAATTCATGAATCATTGTATAATCAGATTGTAAAAGATGATAAGAGGTAACTGGAGCTATGTAAGAAAAATCACATCCTGTAATTTTGGTAAAGTTACAAGCACAATAATTTGAGTGATTTTTAGTATCCACCATTACATTTTCTACAACTACTACATCACAAGCAGTTCTAAAGCATGCACACCCATTGCCTATATACACAAGCACTGTTTCAGAAGTCTGGTTAGGGTGAATTTCAAAGTGACAGATATTTTGTTCTGTGTCTAGACAAATATCTTAAGCTATAATTGCATTGCTCTCACAGATGAACCCTTGTTGTTCTCGGACAATGCAAGATTCCAAATTAACAGTTTGCCATTTTGTACCAATTTGACAGGCCCATTCCCTATGCTCGGAAGGATAGAGAATAGCTCCATCATGATTCAATCCTAATGCAATGATGGGAAATATTGAGTGCACTGAGGCATTACGTATGGTTAACATAAAAGCTGTGGCTGTTTTTGTAATGGGGTTATAAGTAAAATTCACTAAGTTCCACCAGGTTTGGAATTCTTTTTCAAAATCATTGGCACAGTCCCAAATTATTTTCCGAATTTCGGTGGGAAAAATGCCTTCTTCTCCTTCCCTTATAATTGAGGCAGCAACTGACTGCATCCACAATTGTGCCTGGATACAGCTGAGAGCCAAAGAAACATTGTTTTGTGTAGCACCAAGTGCACCAATTACCAATTTGCTGTCATTCACATTTATTTTTTCCCAATTTGGTAATATATTTGATAGTAACCACTGATGCGTCCCCAAAGCCAATAAGGACGATCGTAATGGTTGTTGTAATTTGGTCAAATCCCTAGCTGTAGCCGCCAATTTGTTCATTAATACTTCTGAATCAATACTGTTTAGAATTCCCAATCCTGTTCCCGCAATACCGGTTATGTCTCTTAGTGTCCGTCTTTTAAAAGAGTTTCGCTTTCGCAACCAGATCGTCCAGCCCTCAAAGGAAGTTTGCAAAAAAAGGCGAACAAGCTGGCTGAATTTCTGAGACATTATTTTGCATCAGTAATTTGACTTGTTTAAGAGACCATGCCGGATTAAACAATATTTGTTGTTGACCTGTTTTTTTGATAATATATGGTCCAATTTCAGTAATTCTTGGGCTAAGCATAACCGGTGGTTGGATTGGAGTAGAGGCGGTATGGGTTGTAACAGTTTTGGTCATGGCATTTATCTTCAATTTGTAAATAAGTCCATTAAAACCTGACGGATCTGTCATAATATTTAGCCAAAGACATGTCACATAAGTTGGTCTGGCTAAACAAAAACTGTACCAACAAATATCTGACTCATTCTCACAATTCTTTGTAATTGCAATATTGTTGGTTTTGGAACTGGAAGTGTAGTTACCAATATAGTTCTGACGACAACACCAAACTATGGGAGGTTCATTGGTGCATTCCCACTTTGTTGTGGGACATTGTTCTGCTGCAGGGAGGTACATATAGTTTTTTCCACCAGGTTCTAAAAAATTTCCAGCAATTGTAATGGAGGTAGCTTTCTCATGAGAAGATCCATCCACTTTTCTGCATGTTACCATAACTGGTTCACCAATTGTACCATTTACGGTTGTAATTCCTTCGTTCCTATCCCATCCCCACTCATTTGAACTGAATTTCTTAAAGTCATGGTACACTAAAGTTGCTAGGCTCGGACGACTATCTTTAGGATATGTTCCCAGAACGTCAGTGTGTTTGATGATAGCATCAGACCATGACTGCTCATTTACTCCCCAGCCACTTTGTTGTGTATGGGGTTGGGGTAGGATGCAGAAAAGTATCACTAGTTTTATCATGGTTTGTGTGGTCTTCACGTCCCTCGGGGTTCTCCTGTGAAAGTAAACACAACAGAAAATCCTGCCACCAAAAAAAAAAAGGCAGAAAGTTAGAATGATGGAAATTATCCAGCGTGTATTTATTCGATACTCCTTCCCTAGAACATCAAAGGCTACCCATGTGTATTTATTCAGAGGGGGTTTTAGCAGTAGTGGTACTTCCCCTACAGTAGGGAGGTCCACCAAAACAGGTTGTCCAGGGCAACGTGCTGGATTCTTGGAATCACTTCGTCCCCATAGTGAGGGAATTATGCTTGGAGCTGTTGGGCAAAAAGCAGAAGTATCAGTAAACCAAGGATTTGCTGCTTGTTCAGGGGAAAAGAGAGGGGTAATGACTGAGGCAGGTTTGTCTTGGATGCTATCCAAGTTTTCTGCTTCTTGTATTGCTAGATTTTTCACAGCTCCTTCAGTTATTGAGAAGATGTTACAACAATGTTCAATCTGAGCATACCACTTCCTTACTGAGGCCCTCTGGGCCACCCCGTCAGGTGGGGGGGTCCAGGTGGTGACTGTCTTAATGACCTTGAAAGGGCCTCTCCAGACAATTGGTTGTTGTTGTGCAATCATCTCCACTTCTATGAGAGCTAAGCTAACCACAAACAAGCCTTTTTCCCAGGTAGTGTCCCTCTTTCCAGCATCTCTGAAACCACAGGAATAAAAACCGACAGACCTCCTCAGGACCCTGCTGCCATAGGTGTACTGACAATCCTGAGGAGGCAAATCCCCATCCCACCTGGAAGGGATCTGTAGGATGAATAGGACTAAGGGCTTGGTGAACAGTTGCTTCAAAAATCAGTAGTTGCGTTGCTTCTTCCTGAGAAGCAGTCCATTCCCACAGGCAGGTGGCTTTGTGGATGCTTTCCAAAAGTTGGTGGGGGGTACTGACTATAGCTAAAGGGTCTCCCCTTTCCAAAGGATTAATTCCTCTGGCCCAGAAAGCTGCGCACTGTGTCAGGGACCATGTGTCATGCTTGTCTCCTGTTGTTAAGAAAACTTCATGTTCCCAGTATCCACTGGCCTCCTGTTCAGTTAGTTTAATTTGGTCTCCACCAGTGAGGGACACTCGGAAGACATATTCTGTCTCCGATTCTTGTGGGAGAAGGCCGTATTCTTTCTTTAATTTAGCCAACTCAGTAGCACTATGTGGTATTTGTTTAGTTGCAATATGTGATTCAAAATCTTCATCATTAATATAATTATATTCTGCTTTACCAATGATCTCAAATGAGGGCAGCAGTTTTCCCCACAATTATTTACTCATTTTAATTCCTTATGGGGATATACTTCATTTATGTGAAGTGTTTCTTTTTCCTCTGCCTCCTTTAAGGAGTCAGTATTCTTTGTATTTATGGAATATTCATCTCTCAGGGCAGCCCGTAGCATATGATTTTCATTTCTTTCTTCATCTAATTGTTTTTGCAAAATTTCCACTAAATTTTGAAGAGAATCTATAATTGGTTTTTCTTCACTACACCGCTTAAAGCGGTTGTCAATAGCAGCCAAAAGACACGCCCCCAAAGCTGAACAAACTATGGCTTTGTCTCGGCCAAATCTAAATTTTGTTTCATGTTGTAAAAAACATATTCTATCAATCACACTCTCCAGATTAAACCAATTATCCTGTGCCCACTGCTCCCCCCACAAGGGAGGGCCTAGCACTGTGTTTTGCTAACAGAGCATAAAATGCAGTTTTATCTTTTGCACTAGAGTTTCAGTAATTTTGTGAAGGGACCCAAAACCACTACAGGGAGGTAAGACAGTTACATAAACACACAGCTCTTGCTGTCTCCCTTCGCTTCCCTGTGTGGGTGAAGAGACCAAGTCTGCCTGGGAGGCTCTGCTTAAGTTACTCACGGTTGTCTCTTCGCTACACCAGGCAGTCCAAATTCACACATACACAAAAAACAGCAGTTTCCCCTTTTGCACTAAGAGATCTTTTGTGAAATTCTGAAGACAGAGCCCTCAAATTGAGTGTGGGGATGCTTTTCACCTGGGCTTGTGCAGTTTGCGGGAAATTCGAGTCACCCCCCTTGCTTTCTAGACACCGTTCACCCATTTCGGGGTGTCGGGCTGGGTGTGACTGGAGTGAAACATCCTTCCCCTGTGTTACAGACTACACACAACCCTTCAAACCCCTCCGTCTGTCAGAATTCTGTCCAGGACACCACATTTAATGTCAGGGTCCACAAATATGTGCAGGAAACCTGATGGTTTGTTTTAAGTATCTCAGAGCGCAAAAGATACAGCAAAGGGACAACTCAGTTTACTCAATCAAAAATGCACCTTTATTTAGTGCCAACAAATGCAATAGAAGGATTTGAAGGGAAATAAAGGATAGCCAGAAAAGAGAAACAGGGGGTGGGTAATAGCTGCCAATGGAGAGACGAAATACTTGTGGTCCGGCCAACAGATTTGTCTTTTTCCATGGGGAGATCTCAAAGTCTTTGGTTAACTCAGGGGTCCTTATAGTCCTTTCCAAAGTGGCAGGCAGTTGGCCAAAAGGTGGGGAAATCATTACGGTGTGTTCATTTTGAGAGAACCGAGAACAGGTCGGCCGTCACCAAGTGCAGTGTTAACGAGAACAGGTACAGCCGTCAGCAAGTGCAGTCAATTCACCGTGACTTGCCCATTGTTTCTGATCAGGTTCTGATGTTCCCATGGAAATGCGTGCCAGGTTTTTCCACTGAACACACCTGCAGGCAACACTTGGCAAACATCCCACCTCAGCCAGGCCAGAACTCCTGTGTTGGGTTTTTAGAGTCCTTTTAGGGGTTTCAGTCTCTGTCCTTGATGCTGGTCATGAGGCAGATGAGGGATTTTCGGACCGTCTCTTACAGTGGGGTCGCAGGGGGTCACCAGGGAGTGTGGGACCTCTGGGGTGATGGGTGATCTTGATGTTTCCCTCTCTGTTTCTTGCAGTGGCTGCAGGGGTCACTGGGTCCCTTTTGTTCCTGGTCCTGCTTGTGGCTGTCATTGTGGCCTGGCACTGGTGGCACTGCCTGGATGGGTGACAATGAGGGCATGAGTGTCCTAGGGAGCTGCAGGAAACCCCCAGATTTTGGGGAGCAATAGGGCAGCACCCAAAATCCTAGAATTGTGACCTGGTGGTCCTGTAAGGTTTGGGGAGGTGCTGGAGGGTTTTGCAGAGATATTGGGGGTTCTTTCAGGGGTCTTGTGTGCATTTGGGGGGTCTCTCTTTCTGCCAGGCTTTGGGTTCTTGGGGTTGAGTTGGTTGGGGGCACTGGGGAGGATCATAAATTCTGAGGGACTGCAGGGATTCTTGGGAGTCCTCAGGGAAATTGAGGGTCCCGTGGGGTTCAGGAATCCTTAGAGGGGCCAGGGCCTTGGGGATCCCAATGTTACCTCTCCCCTCTTTCCTCTGCAGCCATCAGGAAGCACCAGGAAAGGTGAGTGGAGGGTCTTGCAAACAGCAACAAGAGTTGCCCCGATCCACTGGCCTTCCCAGAGAAGGGGGAGGTGCTGTACACCCACGTTGAGAGCACCAAACAGGCACGGCGTGAGTACAGTGGTGGAGGGGACAGTGACTCATCAGCCACTGTTGTCACTCCCCACCTTGGTCCCCTCAGCTGGTGTCTCTTGCAGGGCCCCGTCATGTCACCGTCCCCCAAGAACCCCAGGTGACCTACGCAGAGATGCCAGCACCCCACAGGTGACCACGGGAGCCCAGTGACATCTATGAGATTGTGCCATGACACTGGGGGGGCTGGTGGGCACAGGGGGCCCCAACCCATGGGCACCAACACGTGTGTGTGCTGCCCCTAAAACCTGCCCCTCCCCCTGCCAGTGAAGGCTCAAAAGGCACAGATCCCAAAGGGCTGAGAGAAGAACAATTTCCTGCTAACAGCAATGAGAGAACAAATCCCACAAGCAACAAGGTGCAGAATCCCAAACGGTCACAAATGGCACAATTTCCAGGAAAGCCCCCAACAAGGAACAAACCCGGGACCCTTCTCCCAGCACGTTTTTTCCATCAGGAGGAACCAGACCTGGAGGTCATTGAACCTGAAGGCCATGGACCTTCATTGCACTGATGGCCACAGAGGCCTTCAGGAGGCTCTGCATTCTCTTCCTCCCTGTCTCAAACCCCTCCGCTGCCATATTCCCCACACGATGATGTCACAAAGGCCCTTGTGGGTGTTCCTGAGCCTCCCTCTTTCTCAGCTCTGTGTCTGAGACCCTGTCTTCTCTTGGTGTGTCTGTTCCACCCGTGCTGGAACCCAGGAGCTGGTAACTGTCTTGTTTTAAAAGGAAAATGCATGCCAAGGAAAGTGGGAACTTTCCTAGAATGGAAAGAACACCCATGCCAAAATTTTTTTTTAATTTCAAAAATTAAAGGGATTCCAGGAAAAAATGCAGGAAAGTGTAGAACAGCTCTTTACCAGAAAATTTTTATAACAATCAGAACAAACAACACAAAACTGAAACTTTCCCATCCGCTCAGGGCTGGTTTTTCATCTTTGGTGCATTTTGACCACTTCCACCAGGGGACGCTGCAGAAATCACACTGAGCCAGCAGGGGGCGCTGCAGGGAGCACACCCGCCCAGCAGGGGGCGCTGCAGGGAGCACTCCCAGCTAGCAGGGGGCGCCCCGGTGCCAACTCGATCCCCTCAGGGCCAATGGCGGCCTCTGCTGGGAGGGAGGAGGGGAAATTGCTCCATTTGCAAACTCACGGCCACCAATCGGTCCCGGCACCACCACTGGCAGTGGGCAGAAGTGGCCAAGGCATCAGGTTGGATCGTAGTGCTGAGTGGCAGCATAGCAGCGTCCCCGGCCCAGGCACAGCCCTGCACAACACCTGTGACCGCTCTCCCCAATCCCAAACAGAGGGAAGGCAGCACCGACTGCCCAGACAAGTCTCGGGGTCACAACAGCACCTCTCATGGCTTTAGGCCCCAATTACCAACAACCCTCAGCCTTTGACTCCCTTTTCCTCCTTCAGCCCTGGCACAGCAGCTTTGAGAATGTTGAATTCCCCTGGGATGGTGAGGAAAGCAGGTGCTCGGTGCTGCCACTGCCAGGGCTCCTCAGGGGGCTCCAGCCTGTGTTTGGAGTTCCTGCTCTTCCTGGACCACTGCTGGTCCCGACACAGCAGCCGCAGGGAGAGGAGGAGGAGGAGGAGGAGAACAGAGCCACAGCCCCGAGGGCTCTGCAGCTGCAGCTGGAGCACAGAGACAGCCCGGGGTGGGAGCAGTGGCTTGGGAGTAAAAATGGGGCGAAATTGGAGCAGGCTGGGCCAATGCTGCTCTGGGTTCTGCAAAGCCTTAACGAGGTGTTGTAATAAGGACTGGGGTTCCCAAAGTTCAGCTGTGCTTCTAAACGAACCCCATGCACAAACACATGGCTCCACTGCCTCTCCCAGGGATTTTGAGCATTGGACACATTTTGAGGGACAGGTGCCCCCAGCTCTGCCCACAAGGAGCTCTTTTGGCCACCGGGAAGGTATTCTGGTGGTTTTTGCTGGTGTTGGGGATGATTCAGTGCCTGTGCCATGTGGCCGGTGCTTCACGCTGGCCGGCCAGGAAGGCCGAGCTGGAGCAGCAGCTGAGGCGGGAGCGGCTGGAGCAGGTGGCCACGGGAACAGCACCTGGCCATGCAGGTGGAGCAGGAGCGCCGGGAATTGCGCAGGGTGCTCAGGTGAGGCCCACGGGGCCGGGGCATGGTGGGGCACCGCTTGCCATTCCTGCTGCCCCGAGATTTTGGGACAGTGCAGTGACACCCATCAGCCTCCAAAACCCCCTCAGGGCTCAGGCACAGCCTCACAGCAGGACCCGGACCAGGCCTTGGGGACGATTCAGACACTCCTGGGCTTGATCCTGACAAAGGGCAGTGCTGCAGGAGCGGTGGGCACATCCCAAAGGATCAGCCTGGGGCTGCTGGAGCCCGAGTGCTGCGGGCAAGGATGCAGGAGGGAGCCGGGCCCCACTCAGGCAGCGCTGCCCGAGGAACGTCTCATCCTGCAGGAGCTCAGGAGCCTCTGCCGGTGCTGGCCCTGCGGCTGTCGGGGGGCACGGCCGGAGGGGCCGGGGGGCACCGGCTGGGAGGGGCCGGGATGGAGGGTCCGGGACCCCAGTGGGGAGCCCTGAGGGTGGAGGGACCGAAATGGCCCAGGGGAGACCCTGGCCCGGCAGGGGAGCAGAGACCCTGGGCTGGGCTGTGCAGAAAGGAGGGACCAGCAGGGTGGTCCCAGAGCACTGGGAAGGGGCCCAGCTGCCATCGCACTGCGAGTGCTGGGACTGCCACGGGGTGTCTGAACTGACTGTGACAGCGTGTCCGAAGCCACTGTCGCGATGTGTCAGGACCGACCATTGCCAGGGTAACGCCCCTGAACTCCAGGCACCCAAAGGTGCCCTGGAATGGACAGGAGAGGGATGGGGCAGAGCCCTGTCTATTCCCTGTGCCCTGTGCAGGTGAGGAGGGCAGGGATGGAGCAGTTTGTGGCCCCCTGGAATCCACACTGGGTTGTGGCAGTTTCAGGCACACAAAGGAGGAGGCAGGCGCAGCAGGTCAAGGGAAAGCTTCTCTCTTCTAATTATCTGACTCCAATACTTACATACATTTGTACAAACGTCAAGAGATTGGCTACACAGGTTGCCACCTCTTCGACCTGGATGGTGAACATCATCATTCATCATATTTCTCGTCCCAGAGCAGAAATGTGTAAACAATAGATAATTTCTAAAAATATACATTGTTTTGTTGTAACTGCATGAGAAACTGCACTGCAAGATTTCAAACACTTGCAAGCAAGAAAACTGAGGGCAACGCAGAGTCACTCCCTACATCCCCACCACAGTCGTAGGCAGAGGCACTGCTCAATACTTCCACACTTTTCCCTCTCACCTTGTGGCAACAGACACAAGGTTCATTTTGCCACATCCTTGTTCCCACATCTTTATCCCACTCTTCCTGTTCCTACATCCCAGTTCCCCCAGGAACATCACACCTTCTCTGTGGCTGCATACGCAGTTGCCCTGTGATTTCACAAACCACTCTGTGATATCACAATCTACTTGGTGATGACACAGGCTGCTCTGTGATGTTGAAACCCATGGTGTGATGTTGCAGCCAACTCTGATGTCCGACCATGCTCTGTGCTGTCAAAACGCACTCTGTGATGTCACAGCCCATTCTGTGATGTCACACATTTCCCTTCTATGATATCAGTGTGCCCCAGGAATCCTTGGCACTGATTCTCTCAGAAGAGGGGATTTCAGGGAGCCCAAAGGACATTGTTGGCCTTTTGCAGAGCTGCTGTGGAGACAGAGGAAATTCCTCAGATCAATCTCTGGCCTGGTCTCTCCCAGGACCCTTCTGCTGTGAGGCTGCTGAGGGTGCAAGAACAACTTCTCTTAGGAAGGGCATACATACTGTGAGATTTTGGCTGGGGGTGAGGGGCTGGGCTCGGTTCCTCTCTCTCTCTTGCTCCTGGCACCAGAGGTGGGACAGTGCTGCTGTTGCTCTGGGGACATTTGGCTGCCGCTGCAGAGTTCCACCCTTCACTGCTTCTCCTACCATGAGTGAGGCTTTGTTCATAAGAGCAGCCCTTGAACTGGGACCTTTTCAACTCCCAATCTCACTGGAAAGGACCCTCACCATATATTCAGGTGCCTCAGAGGAGAACTCGGCACCCAGAGCCCCTCGCCCTTCCCAGAGGGCGCGTCTCCTGGCTGTGTGCAGCAGCTGTTTGCGGGAGCCCGGCTGTGGCTGCCCAGCTCCACTGTTTTCTGCCAGTGCTTTGCACTTTTTGCTACACTTTAAGCCAACACCCCCTGTCCCACCCGAGCCCCGCAGCTCCTGCTACAGCTTGGGAGTTTTAGCTGCACTTCCTTTGCCACTCTGGGGTGTGCCTCCCCCTGACGTTCTAGCTACCCCTCCAAAGGTTCCTGCTGCAGCCCATTTTGCCATCCGGAGTGGCACCGTTCCCAGCTGCCCCCCAGCCCCGTCAGTGAGGGAAGGAAGCTTCTCTCTCTCTCCTGCTAGCGGACTCTCCATTAACCATTAACCATGGAGAGACAGCCAAGTGGGCGCCACAGCGCCCCCTGCAGCCATGGGGAATCATCACACCAGCCCTGCCCAGCTGGGAGCCATCAGCACCCCTGCTGGCTGTGCCCAGAACTGCACCACAGAGAAAGTGCCAGCTGTAGCCCAGAGAGGGCTGGGACTGGGTTTGTACTTTTGTTTGTTGTTGCTGCCAGTGTTGTTGTTTGTTTGTCTTGTTATATGTAGTCTAGTAAAGAACAGTTACTCCTGGTCTCATATCTTTACCTGGTTGCCCTGTAATTTCAAACTTATAATACTTTGGAGGGAAGGTGATCATATTTTCCATGCCAAAGGAGGTTCCAGCCATTCAGGGCAGACACATTTAAAGCAGGATACCATACTTTTGGCAGCAGAGGGCAGGGCAGAGTTTGTCTTGACCAGGAGGGGCGTCCAGAGCTCCTGGAACTGACTGGAAACTTGGCCCCACCCTGTGTCATGGACTCATTCCGACTGGCCTGGGATAGGGGGCGGCTCCAGAACCCCATAGGGCCTTTGTGACATCATCGTGTGGAGAGCACACCAGAGGAGGGCTTGACAATTGGGACAAGAGACCCCAGAGCCTCCTGAAGGCTGCTTTAGCCATCAGAGCAATGAAGGTCCAGGGCCCTGACAGGCTACTCTGGTGGAGGAAACGTGCTGGGGGAAGGGTCAGGGGTTTGTTTCTTTTACAGGGGCATTCATTGGAAATCCTTCCATTTGTGATCCTTTGGATTCTAAACCTTGTTGCTGTTGGTTTTCTTCTCTCGATGCTGTTTTCAGGAAATTTGGGATTGTTGCCTTTTGTGAATTTTGCTTTTTGCCTTTTGAAATTTCAGCCCTTTGGGATCATTGCCTTTTGTGCTTTCACTGGCAGGGGGAGGGGAAGTAGCCCCTGGTTTTTAGCGTCAGCCCAGAATTGGAGAATCCCATTCCTAAAGCCCTACAGAGCTGAACAAAGAAACACCATTTCTGCCAGTTTAACCAAAAAAGCTGCATTTTGGTGCCAGTAACAGAGAAATGAGTCCTGTGTTGCCTTGGCACTGGAGGAGAGATGAGGAGCCATGGGTGTCCTCAGGGTGCTGAGAGTAGGATTGCAGAGCCACTGGAAGTACAGGGGTACTGGGAGACAGAATGGGAAACACCTGGATCTACTGGGAGCAATGGAGAGGCACTGGGAAGGGAAATAGGGAGCCCCTGGAGGTACTAGGAGCATTGTGGGGAGGGAATGGGGAAGTCTCTGAGGGTACTGGGAGTACTTGGATGTGGAATGGGGAGCTAGTTGTAGTGGTGGAAGGGGGGTGGGGAAGCCGTTGGGGATTCTAGGGTCATGGGGAGCTCTGGATGCCCTGTGCAGCCTCACACGGGACCCCCACTTGTGCCCACTTACCCGTGAATGTTGGGCACCCACTGGAGCAGTGGGGAGGGACACACGTGTGGCTGCCCATGGGTGGGGTCCCCCAGTTCCCCCAGTGCCCCCCAGTGCCCACATGTGCCCCGAGTGTCACAGCACATTCCCGTAGATGTCACCGAGTTTCCGCTGTCGCCCACGGGGTCCCCGCAGCTCCGCATAGGTCACCTGGGGATCCTGGAGTGTGGTGGCACGGGGGGACACTGCAAGAGACACTGACTGTGGGATCTGGGTGGGGGTGACACTTGTGGGTGAGGTGTCCCTGTGTGTGTGTCCCACCCTGTACTCACCCCCCATCTGCTTGGTGCTCACGACGTGGGTGTACAGCACCTCCCCCTCCTCTGTGGGGGCCAGGGGATCTGGGGGGGCTCTGTGGGGATAAAGGGGATGTGTGGGAGGGAATGGGAGGTCTTGGGGATTGGGGAAAAATAGGGCAGTGTGGTTTGAGCCTCCCACTCACCTTTCCTGGTGCTTCCTGGCAGCTGGAAAGGAAAGAGGGGACGGGTAACTGTGGGGGTCGCCAAGGCCCCCTCAGTAATCCTGAAACCTCACTGGGCCCGCAGATTCTGCCAGGACCCATGAGCATCCCTGATGCCCCCCAGAACCACTGAGCCTCTCCAGTGCTCTGGACCCCATTAGTGCCCAGAAGCCCAATCCTGGCAGGGAGGGAGACCCTCCAGATTCCCCCATGATCACTGAAAGGACCCCCAACATCCCTGAAAGACCCTCTAAAACACCTCACATCCTTGAGGACCCTGAGCAAAGGTCCTTAACACTCAGCAATACCCAAGTCAGGCACTGTGGGTGTCAATCATCACCCCCACATTCCAGGTGGCTTCCCACCTCCCCAGGGCCCCTGGTGCCCCCATTGTCACCCACCCATGTTGTTCCACCAGTGCCAGCCCACAGCTACACCCACGAGCAGGACCAGGAACAGGAGAGACCCGCCAACCCCTGTGGCCACTGCTGGGGACAGAAGGGAAACGTCAGGGTCACTTGTCACTCCAGGGTTCCTCCAATCCCAATGACCCTGTGTGACCCCACCTCTGCTCCAGTGTCCCTGCAGTGTCACCTCCAGGGCCAGCTCAGGGCTGAGTGCCCAGAACATGCGGTGCCCATCCTGTCCCAGCTGGTTGGTGGCCATGCACTGGTAGGTGCCTGAATGTCCCACATCGATGTCCCCAAGCTCCAGGACAGGACCCCGGGCCACCTCCTGCCCATCATGCAGCCAGGTGAAGTTGACAGGGGCTGAGCCCACCTGCACTGAGCAGCGCAGGGTCACGTTGTCACCTGCGTGCACCTGGTGTGCCGGGGGACTGGTGGTGATGGTGACATTGGCCACGGGCACTGCGGGGACAGAGACAGGGCTGAGGCTGGGGGGAGGGTCTGCCCTCAGCATGGGGGAATGAGGGAATCTCTGTGGTGGCACCTGGAGACAGAGGGTCTTCTCAACCCAGGACAGTGATCCCATGGTGTTGGGGGTCATCATGTGCTGTGGGATGAGGGCATGTGATGGATGAAGGGTGGGGGCTGAGGATGGGATGAGGGTGAGGTGAGGATGGGATGAGGGCTGCTGTGTCCAAGGCTGGTGATGGCCATCACCTCATGGGGGGCATGGAACGGCGTGGGTGGGATGTGATTGGTCTGATGAGGCATCAACGGGGCATATGTTGGGGAAGATGAATCAGGGAAACCTTATAAATATGATTGCTTAGCAAAAGATTCTGAAAATATGAAACCTATAATCGAAATAGAAATGAAAGCTTGCTTTGAGTTGTAGGATACCAAGCCTTAGTTACTATATAACCTGAAAACAATAGCCCAGCCAGCTGAAGGAGAATCCCTTTTGATTGAACAATACCCTTCTGCTGGCTAAGGGACCCAAAGGTCAATGCAGCAAAAGAGAATAGTCTAAAGAGTAATTTTTAGAGTTTAAAATATAACATAGTATGGTAATGTAGTAGTTCTTATAGGCTGTATGTAGATTCTATAGGGTTTTGTGTCATGTACTGGTTGGTTAGTGTAAATTGGAATATTCAACACAAAAGGAGATATAATGTATTGTAACAAGGATCTCTCTCTTTCTCTCTCTAGCCCTCTTCCTCTCTCTAGCTCTCTCTTAGTTCTCTTCCCCTGCGCTCTGACCCCTGCCACCTCTCTCTGGTTCTCTTGCTCTCTCCTCTCTTACCTCTTATGTTCTTGTTCTCTCTCTCCCCTTCACTCTTTGGGACTTCCCTTCAGCCAAGGCTGGTGGCTGAAGGAAAAGGCCCTTCTTACCCACGACCCTTGCAATAAAACCACGTTTTAGAATGTCTCAGGTCTGCAGAGTTCCCTCTCCCTGCTGACCACGGATGCTCCTAGAGTCATCACCCCAATCCCAAGGGTCTCACTCCCCTGGGAGGGTCACGCTCAGTAGGGTGAATGTGACCTGATGGGGAGTGGGGCATGTGACAGCTGGCATTAGGGATCCATGGCCTGGATGTCCTGACTGGGGATACCTGGAGCCAGATGGTCCCAGTTTCCCTGGGCTGTGACACCCAGTGGTGGGGGCTGTGACCTGGGGTGGGTTGGGGATGGTGTGGGGGGGGTTGAGGTGGAATGGGAACGTGTGGAATTGGGGATGCTGTGGGTGGGATCCCCCTCAGCCCAAGGATCCTGCTTGCCAAGGACAGTGATGTTCAATGTGGGGCTCTTGGCCATGCTGTCCCCATCACCAGCCCAGCAGTGGTGTGGCCACTGTCTTTGTCCCCAACCTGCCGCAGCTCCAGGTGGGGGCCAGTGCTCAGGTGCCAGGAGAACGAAAAGGGAACTGACACCGTGCATGTCAGCACCAGGCGGTCACCCAGTGCCACCTGACCCCTCGGGCCTGCACCAACAAGAGCACCCCTGAGAGTGGGACCCCTGTGGGGAGACACAGGAGGGATTTGGGGCATGAAAGGAGTGGGGGATGCCAGGGAGCAGTGAAGGACTCAGGAGGATCAAAGAGGGGGGTGGGGGATCCCAGGGAGGAAGAAGGGGGCCCATATATGGGGGAGATGCTTGGAAAGGTGTGGAAGGGACCCGAGGGAAGAGTGGGAGATTCAACCAAGGGACAGACAGGTGGAGCGCATTGAAGGGAACCACAGGGAAGCATTTGGGGACCAAGACAGGAATGGTGGGACGTGTGCACAATGGAGGAACCTCAGAGAGGGTGAGGTGAAACTAGGGAGGGGTGAGGGGACCTGTGAGTGATGCAGGCAGCAGGGAGGGTGATGGGTGGACCCAGGGAGAGTCCTGGGAAGGCAGGGCAGCACGCAGAGGGTTGAGCAATGATGGGAGACCTGGGAGGGCTGTGGGGGCTCCCCGTGCCCATCCCCACACTCACTGTGCACCATGACGCGGAGCCGGGCGCTGCTCTTCCGCACGGCCCCCCCCTCGGAGTGCACCTGGCAGCTGTAATTCCCCGAGTGGGAGACCCCCACAGAGGGCACCAGGAGCTGTGGGGACCCCTGCGGGCCCTCCACCAACTGCCCGTCCCTGTAGAAGATGTGCTGGAGGGGGGCTGAGGGCCGCAGGGGGCTGGGGGTGCTGAGGCAGCTGAGATTGAGGGGGGACCCCTCAGTGAGCTCGAGGGGACCCTCCAGCACCGGCACTGTGAAGAGCTCTGGGAAGGAGAGGGAAGGTGAGGATTCTGAGTCCACTGGGAAGGGGCTGTGGGAGTGTCAGGATACTGGAGTTCCAGCCGTGGGGGTTCTCACCGTGCACTGTCACTGTCACCGGTGCTGACAGTGACAACCCGAAGCTCATCAAGCCCCCGCAGTGGTAGCGGCCACTATTGTGCAGCTGCAGGGGGGACAGGGACAGCTCAGTCCCCCTGAGGAACCCCCACAGATCCTTCTCATCCTGGTAAAATTGCACCCAGGTGACCGACATGTTCTTCATGCCCCGGCAGCGCAGTGTCACTTTGTCCCCCTCCAGCAGTGTCCATGCTGGCACCTGCAGCACCAGCTGGTCTGTGGGACAGAAGGGTTCCGTCACACTGAGGGGCTCGAGACTGGTCTAAGGTGGGTGCCCATGGCAACAGGGATATCTGGGTGAAGTTCCATTACATGGGAGGATCTCAGGGACACCAGGAGCAACCCCATGGAACAGATTTTACCATGGGGGTCCAATCCCACTGGGATGCACTGGGATGTTGCTGAGTGCAGGGGACAGGCTCTTGCCACACAAGGGGTGTGAGGCCACAGAGTGAAGCCAACCCAGTACCCTCAGAGGGCAACCCTGAGAATTTAAGATTCCTCCCTCACCATTTGAGACTTTCATGGGATGGCTGAGCCCACTGTCAGGTCTATAACACATGTAGGTGCCACTCTCATTGGCCACAAGCTTATCCCGGACCTCCTGCCTCCATCGCTGCCCATCCTTGTACCACGTGGTGTCACCGGCGGTCCCAGAGCCGTGGCAGGTCAGTGTCACCTGGTCCCACAGCACCGCCGGGATCCAGGGAGGCTCCACCAGGAGCTGGGTGGTCTGGGTGCCTGTGGGTGACAGGGGACACCAGCCTGCCAGGGCCACTGCAGGGCTGGGGACAGCGGGGTGGGGACATGGTATATCCCGAGGACTCACCAGCTAGGCCGAGGGTCTGGGCTGAAAGGGAGAAGGGACAGGACTGGGTGGGGGTGTCCCTGCAGGGACAGCAGCACCTGGGGGACGTGGTGTGGTGTCTGTCCCCAGACTGTCCCCAATGGAACACTGGTGTTGCACAGAGGTCTTGAGGACAGGGACACCTCCATCACCCTGGGCCAAAGCAGCACATGGGGACACTGTGGACATCCCATGTTTGTACAGGTCACCTCCACCATCCTTACAGCACCTGACCCCACAGCCACATCCCCATGGCCCTGTGCCTGTGATCCCCTTCCAAAGGCACCTGTCCCCATAGCCCATCTGCATGGTACATGGCCCTTGCCCCTGTCCCTGCATCACTGCTCCCTTTTGCCTGTCCCCACTGCTGCCCCAGGCCCAAGGTTCTTTTTACCACATCCTTGTCCCCACACTTCTATCTCCATGTTCCTGTCCCCACATCCCAGTTCCCCTGTTCCTGTCCCCACAGCCACCCCATGACTCTGGTCACACTGGGGTCCATGCCCATGCACTGGCTCTGCTGGCATTGGGGACCTCAGGGGACCCCACAGCCCCCCTGTGCCCCCTCCCCAACGTTCTCTGCCTCACCAGGGCCCATCCCCGGGATGTCAGGTCCGTGCCCGGGGCACTCACCCCACAGGAGCAGTGCCACCTTCCCGGCCATCCCCGTGTCCCTAGCCATGTGGACTGGCTGTCACTCGCTGCTGTGGCCACCGGTCCCCTGGGTGGCGGCTCTTTGGATGAAGAGGAAGGAAGTGAGGTCACGTCTCGTCCCCACATGTTGGTGGCCCTTGGTGGGGGCAGGGTGGGGGAAAGGAGGAGACACAGTAGGGGACAGGCTGGGGACATGATGGGATAGTCTGGGGGCTCAGTGGGGGATGGTGTTCCCAGGAGTGGGGGTGCTCAGGGGTTGTGGGGAACCAAGGATGGGTGTCCAGGGCAATTGGGGTTTCCATGTCTGGGGGCATTCAGGGATGGGGCTCCTGGGACAACATGGTCCCCAGGGATTTCGAGTCATGGGATGTAGGTGGCAGAGTTGGGGGTGCAGGGGGAAAAAAATAGGGGACCCTCAGGAAGAGTGTTTAGGGAAGAAGAAGCATCCCATGGGATGGGATCAAGGCAATGGTGGTCCTGGGCAATGGGAGTCCTGGGATGGGGTCCCGAGGAAGGTGAGACCGAGGGAATAGGGGTCCCATGGTTGGATTCACAGGGGAATGGGGGTCCCAGGGATGGGCAGGGGCTGGGTGGGTACAGGGGGTCACAGCTCTTTCCCTGGGTGCCTCAGATTTTGGGGTGACTCAGAGCCCAGCACAGCTCCTACAGTGTGATCATTGCCATGGGGCACCCCAGAGTTGGGGCTCTGGGTTTGTGCCCCACACACCCCTGGGCTTTTTCCCATCCCCCCCCATTTCCTGGCTCAGCCATCCCAGGGAACACCTGAGCAGGTAACAGTGGGGGGATCCCAGGAAGGGGAAAAGGGGGTGGGGGGTGCAGGCAGTGTTTGGGGGGCTGTGGGGGTTGAAAGATCTTCACTTTCTGTTTCCTGCAGCAGAAGGAAGAGGCTGTTTATACTGAGCTGAGGACGTGGGTTCTGTCCTGAGGGGGCACATCCAGAGGGCTCCTGCCCTGAGGGAAAAGGGTTCCTCTGCTGTGGTGATGCCTGGGTCTTGTCCCGGGGTCTCGTCCCAGGGGCATCCTCATTCTGGGGGGGCCACATTTATTAGGAGCCCATTGGTGCATC
>JANPWX010017094.1:0-91050 GCA_024734555.1 Trochalopteron elliotii
GGAGAATAGCTAGGTTTTTGTTCAAGGTAAGAAGCAGCTGGGTTAGTCCGTACAGGCAATAATGCTAATTGAGTCCATACTTCTCGGGCTACCTGTTTGGCTGCTTTGTCTGCCAGCTGGTTTCCTTGGTGTTCTTTTCCCATCCCCCTCTGATGTCCTTTTACATGCATTACTGCCACCTCCCGAGGTTTGTGCACCGCTTCAAGTAGGGCTAGAATTTGCTCACGGTGTTTGACCTGTGCCCCTTGCGAGTTCAAAAGTCCCCTTTCTTTCCACAAAGCCCCGTGCACATGGATTACTCCAAAAGCATATTTGGAGTCTGTCCAGATATTTGCTCTTTTTCCTTGACTTAAAACCAAAGCTCTTACCAAAGCCCATATTTCTGCCTTTTGGGCTGATGTTCCTGGGGGCAGAGCCTTAGCCTCTATGACTTGGTTTAGGGTTACCACAGCATACCCAGCATATCGAGTTCCATTTTCAACGAAGCTGGAGCCATCAGTGAACAGTTCCCAGTCGGGGTCCTCCAAAGGCTCATCTCTCAAGTCTTGTCGACTAGCGAATACCTGTTCGATGGTTTCCACACAATCATGTACCAGTTCTCCTTCATCCTGTTGAGCTTGGAGAAATTCTGCTGGATTAAGACAGTTAGTTGTTTTTAATTCGATGTCGTCTTGTTCCCTCAACTGTGCCTGGTACTGTAACATGCGG
Source organism: Trochalopteron elliotii (assembly GCA_024734555.1). NCBI lineage: Eukaryota > Metazoa > Chordata > Aves > Passeriformes > Leiothrichidae > Trochalopteron > Trochalopteron elliotii. Next base: position 709 of record JANPWX010017094.1, read on the forward strand.
CTAGACGACAACCAATGCCCCCCTTTTTGTTCCAGTACTGCAATTACCATGTGGGGGATATACACTTCAATTTTCTTTCCCAAAGTCAATTTCCTGGCCTCCTGTATCAGAATCACAGTGGCCGCCACAGCTCTTAAGCAGCTAGGCCATCCAGCACTCACGGCATCCAACTGCTTTGAGAAGTATCCCACTGGGCGTTTCCACGATCCCAGCTTTTGTGTGAGTACTCCCACTGCCAGTCGCTGCCTTTCATTAACATACAGTTGAAAATCCTTTGTGAGGTCCGGCAAACCTAGGGCAGGTGCTTCCCTCAATGCCTGTTTCAGTGCCTGGAATGCCCTTTCCTGGATTCTTCCCCACTTTAGCTCAGGGTCTTTTGCAGCTTCATAGAGGGGTTTGGCTTTCAGGCCAAAGTCTGGAATCCACAGCCGACACCACCCCACCATCCCTAGAAAAGATCTCAGTTCCTGATGATTTCGGGGCGTAGGAATGGCACAGATTGTTTGTATCCGGTTAATACCCAACCTCCGGGTCCCCTGGGAGATTTCGCAACCCAAATATATGACTTTTTCTCTTACCAGTTGGGCTTTTTCTTTAGACACACGATATCCAGCTTGTCCCAGCATATTCAGCAGTCCGATGGTTAGGCGCAAGCACACCTCTTGCTCTACAGTAGCCAGGAAAATGTCATCAACATACTGCAATAATACATAAGAGAAAGGAGACTCCCATACCTGGCTGATTTTCCATTCCTCCAATTCCCGAGCCAACTGGTTCCCAAATATCATGGGAGAGTTCTTGTAACCTTGAGGCAAACGACTCCAAGTCAGCTGTTTCTTCTGTCCTGTATCTGGGTCTTCCCATTCAAAAGCAAACAATTTTCTACTTTCGAATGCCAGAGGGATGCAGAAAAATGCGTCCTTTAAATCGATTACAGTGAACCACTGAAATTTTTCAGACACAGATGTTAGCAATGTATAAGGGTTAGCCACCACCGGATGGATATCCTTTGTGATATTATTAATTGCCCTTAAATCTTGAACCAGTCTATATTTTCCATTTGGTTTCCTCACCGGGAAAATTGGGATATTGTATTCTGATTCACATTCTTGCAGAATTCCTAATGCCAAAAACTGAGTTATCATTGGGGCTACCCCTTTACTAGCTTCCAGCTTCAGTGGGTACTGCTTTAATCTAACTGGACAGGCTCCTTCCTTCAACTCCACCACTACAGGTTGTGCAGCTTTTGACTTACCCGGAACTCCAGACTCCCAGACCCATGGTACTACTGCCTGCTCTATTTCTTCAGGTATACCTGCTGTTTCTACTTCTTTTATCACAAACAACTGGGATAGGTTTTCTTCTGGGATTTCCAATTTAACCCTTCCTTTTTCAAAAATTATTCTCGCATTCACTCTTGACAATAAATCCCTTCCTAGCAATGATTCTGGACTATTTGGCATGTACAAGAATTGATGGTCAAATTCTTTTCCCCCAAATCTTATATCTAATGGGCGTAAAAACGTCCTTTCTTCTATTTGTCCCATAACCCCCACCACCTGGATAGTAGAATCACTTAAGGGTCCCATTTGTGTATTTAAAGCAGAATGTGTAGCTCCAGTATCTATCCTAAATTGTCTGGGCTCCCCCCCCACCTCAATTATCACCTTCAGATCCTGATCTAGTCAGCTGCTTTGATTTTGATTGTGGTAACTCCCCATCATAAAGGCTTGTGCGACCTCTTGTGGATTATTGCAGAAAGGATTTAATCCCTGTCCCTGCTCATTCCCTCCACCCTGGGAAAATGGACACTCATTTTTCCAGTGGCCTCTATTTTTGCATATAGCACATTGATTCCATGCCAACCTAATTGTTCCCTGTCCCATTATACCATTTCCAAATCCTCTCCCCGCAACCGATGCTGGATTTCCTCCCCCTCTTCCCCGGCCCCAACCTTGTCCTCTTCCCCTGGAGTTTCCCCCTCTAGAATTTCCACTCGTTACCTGTTGTAAGATTGCCAGCATACTTGCTTGCTGCCTTTTCATTGTCTCCTTTTCTCTGTTATTATAAACTTTCCATGCCACCTCCAACAACCTTTCTAGGTCCCTAGTTTCTTCCCCCTCCAATTTCTGCAACTTCTTACTGATATCCTCCTGAGACTGTCCCATAAATATCAATGCCAATTGCAATTTTCCCGCTTCCCCCTCCACATCCAAATTTGTAAATCGTCGGGCAGTCTCCTTTAATCTCTCCAAAAACGCTGAGGGCGACTCATTTTTTTCCTGCTTAACTGAGTACAATTTTGACCAATTCAAGGTTTTAGGTATCCCATTTCGCACTCCCTCCACCACCAGCTCCTGATAAGTTCTAAGTCTTCGCATCCCTTCCCCTGAATTTGGGTTCCACTCTGGGTCTTCCCTTGGTACCAAATCATTCACATTGCCCCCTGCCAATCGTAACCGAACTATGTCTCGAGCCCGCTCAGCCATAGCTTTAAAAATCATGTCTTTTTCTGTGGAGTCAAAAATGGTGTCTAGCAAAACTTGTAAATCATTCCAATCAGGATTCTGAGTTTTAATCACCATCTTAATCACTCGAGCCACGCGCTCCGGATCTTCCCGATACGTCCCCGCTGATTGTTTCCAAATCATTAAATCATTAGGGGAAAATGGGACCTTTACCATAACCTTCTCCCCCTCGGGACCTGCCACCGCCTCTCGTAATGGGGCCATTAAACGGGGTTTATTTACCTCCCTCTCTTTCTCCCTTTCTCGTCCCCTCTCCATCATCCGCCCCCTTCGGGTCCTTTCCCATAATGGACTCCGTGGCGCAATTGTTTCCTCCCGTATGGTTTCCTCAGTACCTGCTTCCCTTTCTTTTCTTAATTCATCATCCTTCCCTAACGGGGGTGCACTGGGGAGGGTCGACGCCGCTACTGGGGGAACCAGCATTGAGACATCCTCTTCAGGTTCTGTAAACTTTACCGAGCACTCTTTGCACTTTTTCCATTCTTTACATCCCACACATTCATCATCTACAGATTTTAATACCATTATACCACATTCCTTCTGCCACTCAGGCTTTTCTTTCAGGTAATAAAACAAATCCAAATATGGTATCTCATCCCACTTCTCATTATCTTGTAAATAATGCATCAAAAGGGTAATGATATCAGGGTTCAAAGTACCATTCCTGGGCCACTGCATTCCTTCAGTCTCATACATGGGCCAAATATAATTACAGTAATCAATCAATTTCCTTTTACTCAGTTCCTGACCAAAAGTACCTTGTTTCCAATGCGGTAATAAACATCCTAGAGGCGAATCATCATTTATTTCTAAATTAGTACTAGTTAATGCTTTAAACGTTTTAAATGGCATCATCATACACACACTCACTCTCACTCTTACACCACAATTCAGTTACCAATAGTCCACTATAATCCACTATTCTTGCCTTGCTCGTCACTGCGAGTGGCAAGTACTGGTCCTGCGCAGCTTTCGCCACGTCTGACGGCCAGTGCCTAGGCTCCCCAACCTTTAGACGTCTTTTGCCCAACCGTGCGAGGATCACTGCCTCGTCTTATTGGGCAGGCTTACCCAAACCAAGGGATAAAGCACCTTTTCGGGCTTACCTCTCACAGTCGTCCGTCAGGCGCGGGGTCGGGCACGGGTTGATGTCTCCCCAGAAATCACCTGGTGCCGGCGTGGAGTGGATCAGCTCGCGAACCGCCCCAGCAACCCCCGGAGTCCTGCCGCGGTCGCCAGAAAACTGTTGCCCGATATCCAGAGTAAAACACACACCAACAAAGTTGATTTATGCCGGTGCTTTATTTAGGGCCCGGGGACCTGAGGACTAGCGTCCCAAGTCAGAATCCCGAAGACCCTCATTTTACAATCAGCTTTTATATCCTTTTACAACTGATTACTTCATTAGTGTACGTGCAAAACCCCACATCCCAAGTTACAATAGATACATATATCAAAATCAAATTACACTCCTTGAAATCATAAATTTCACATGGTTGTCTGCTCCAGGACTATAGTTTAGCTCCTGTGGTCAAACTCCCACCACCAGATATCCATGGCTACGTTATACTTTAACTTAATCTCATGGAAACAGCTAACAGTTTCTACCTGTTTGTTCTTAGCTAAGCCCTTTAAGTCTCAGGAACCTCAGTACATTCCCATGGCACATTCCCAGGATTAGGGCCTACTTCTAATAGAGAAATCTTCAAGCCTTAGCATGACTACTACTACTTCACTATTTTATTTCTCCCAACCCCCCTTTGGTAACACTGGGATCTTTAATTACCATAAGGGGTGTTAGAGTAGGAGATGTGGGCAGGGGGGGATGAGATAATCAGGGAGGGTGGAGAGATGTAGGAGTCTTACGTTGCCACGGAAATGACATTCTTTCCTGACAGGCCACGAAGATATACTACAAAATGAGTACAAACAGTTTCTAACATTTAACTTTACAATTCTATAACTAATATAACTAATACTTTCTAACTTTATATTTTAACTTTTAAGAGTTGTTTTAAACTTTGTTTTTTACAGGACAGCCATGAAAACATCATTCGAATGTTGGGTGAAACAGACGATCGACAGCAGGGCTGCTATCTCGCACTGTTCTACGATTTTTTGGTGTTTGGGTTTGGGTTCTCATATGGTATTTTTTGCCTCTCGGCAGTAGAGGTATTGTGTCTTTAGAGTCAAACTTAGTCTTTTCACTTGGTGATGAATTTTGAACAGATTTCTTGGCACTGGAACATGTTTGAAAGGATTTTTTGGGAATCCTCTTTTGGGATGTTGATTTCTTCAAATTTAGGGTCCACCCTCGAGATTAGTATCGATGAGTTGATGGTCTAGATGTACAAGATTTGATTAACTCAAGGAGCCACATCCTGGTGAGCCACCCTCCTTTTTGGTGTAAATCAAGGTGTTAACTTGTCCATTCACAGTTCACAAAGCATGTCCTGGTACTTGGAAAACGCCCTCTCCATTCCAGGGACCAGGATTAGTTTTACATTTACAGGGTTACAAAAATATACATTCTATCATCTACTACATTTATTATATCTCCTATATTTAATTACACAAATTTACCATCATATCTATCACAGTTCCCCACCTCTTTTATTAATCCATTAAATTTGTGTTTATTTTTAATTTTTCTACATTCTATTATTTTATTTCCCCTCTATTACCAACTAGTTAGATCTAATACCAATTTTCATCAAACTTATTAGACTCTTTTTGTACTTTTTTACAGTACTTTTGGTATGCAATGTTCTCTTTTATTTTTTCTTCAAATTTTTCTAGCGCCTTAGCAGCTCGACTTTTCTCTTCCAATTTCATGATTTTGGAGATTTGGCTAGCTTTTCTTCTAGCGAGCTTTGGGTCATTGGGCATGGTTGCTATTTGCATACTTTGGACTACTGAGTGGATTAATCTTATTAAGCAAGGAATTAAACAAAGCAGGAACATTATTCTTGCTACAGAACATAAAATGAAAAACACAACTTTCTTTCACTAAGTCCCTTGTCCAAACAGTTGAACCCACTATGAGGCTTGAAGAATTGAATTCCATTTTTGAACTGGTATATGAGCTACTTTTTTTATTTTAGTTGCCAATCTTTTGATGGTTTCCTCATAGTTATCAATTTTTATACAACATTTCGATTCGTTGAATTTCCCACAGATTCCTCCTTTTTTGGCTAGCAAATAATCTAAAGCCAATTTGTTTTGATACACAAAGGCTCTTATTTGTGAGTGTTGTTTGGCTAACAATTTTAGGGCCTTTGATGTATGATTTGAGACAATTTCCACAACGGCTTGCAGCCTTATCAACTTGTTTAGGAGGTAAATGGGAGTTTTGTATCTTTAACTTCTATCATTTGCTCATGTGGCTGGACCATAATATTCTATGATTCGTTTTGGGGGCTAGTCTTCATCTTCCCACTTTTGGCTACTCTTAGCTAGGGGTAATTCTTTCCTTAAATCCCTCTTTTGTCTGTTTAGGGTTTTGAAAAGAGGGGCTCTTAATAGATTGCTCTTTGGGGTAGTGTGAAGAAGGAAGGCCTAATCATTCCTAAGGTATAGGAACCTTTTTATTTTCAAGGCAATTCACTATAAGCTTTTTTACCACAAATTTAGTAGATGCCATTAGGAGCTTTCCACTTAGACACTTTCTTGGGTTCTCTAATATTTTCGCAGCCTTTCCAAGGACTGGTAAGGGTTAGCTTTGGAACTTTTGTACTAGCAAAGTCTAATAGATTCAAACTATTCACAATTGTCTTTTCTTTTTTGGCTTTAGAACTTTGCAGGGGGTTTGGGCTGCCAAGTTTTGGATTTATAATTCGAATTCACCACCAGGGTAGATATACAGGTGTGAAAAATAAAGTTTAAAACAACTCCTAAAAGTTAAAGTATAAATTTAGAAAGAATTAGTTATATTAGTTATAGAATTGTAAAGTTAGATGTTAAAAACGCTTTGTACTCATTTTTGTAATATATCATGACCTGTCAAGCAAGAATGTCGTTTCCATGGCAACGTAAGACTCCTACACCTCTCTACTCGGCCTGGCTATCTCACCCCTGCCCTGCCCCTGTCTCCTACTCTAACACCCCTTATGGTAATTAAAGATCCCAGGATGCAACACCTCAGGAAAATCGGGACAACTTCCAAAAACAAACAGTAATTAAGACTCTTTAACAACAACTTAAAACAAAAAGAATAATAACCATAAAGACTGAAGAGTACAAGCCAATTGGTGCCAGGACCTTTAGATCTCGCCGTGACCAGAGGAGCAGTCTGAACCTCCGACTCATCAGTGGAAATCACATTGGACTGGAATTGTCGGGAGCATGCTCCCGTGAGGGGGGGAGGCTAATTCCCCACTCGGCTGTGTGCAGCAGCAGAGTGTCCAGCCCTCCCCTCCTTCTCAGCACTGCGGTGGAGGCCACCCCACCCCCCTGAGGCGCCTGCTTCTAAAAGAGCTGATACTTTAATAAAGGCATTTAAAGGAGGAAACATCATCTCCTGCCCAATTTTTCTCACAGGGGGTGTATCCCACTAGCTTAGTGTATTCTTTCCTTTCTTTGTTGATACAAACAGTTCCAATGATCCTTTCATCTATTATCCATCCCTCAGGTCTTTGTATAGTTTTTGAAATTTGGGTGTTATTTTATTTTAGAAGTTGTTTTGGGGTTAAAATTTCACCTTTCTAGGGCCACCTTTTGGTTGATTTTAGTCCTCTATAGATCCAGCAATTAGAGAGTCCTAGCTCTATGGCGATTTTTTGCATCAAGTCTATGAATAGGTTTTGGTTTGGGGCTGGTAGCCCTCAGTCATTATATTGTTTTTTTAATTGTTTATAATGCTCGCTAATAGTCTTCGACTTTTTTTGCTCCATTTTTCTTTTTTTTGCCTTTGCTTCTTGTCTTTTTAGCTCTTGGATTAGCATTTGTACTTTACTTTTTGGGTCTAGCCTTTCCTTATTTTTTGAGAAACAAAAGGCTTCATCAAATTGCAAACAGATTTTTTTTGTCATCATTTCTGAGGAGGTCTAGTACTATGGGTTCATTGTCTATAAAAGATTTTGCTTCATGATTTAGATTCTTTCTCATCCAAGACATTTTCTCTCCCATAGTACAGATTCCTAATTTACTTTTATCATAACATGGTTTGTTGACTTGATAGTATGCTAGAAAAGTGGATTTTTTTTTCTTCCTATCCATACCTTTCGATTGCATTGATCACACATCGAGATAGTTGGCATTTCCCTTATTTTTCGCTTGTGCAAAAAGTGAATGGAGGAGTTTTTATTTTTGTTTTTGGACAGGCCTTCTTTAGGGTTTGCTGTTGGGTTGTGACACACTACCCCCCTTTCCAATTCACAAACTTTGAATTGAGTGCCATTAAAAGAACAATGTCCTTTTGGTTTTCCCCTTTGGCAGTCGAATTGAGAACAGTATTCCACGGTCTTTAAGGTTGCTTGTCTTTTAAATGCCACTTTTAGGCATTGTTCACATTTAGTAAGGGGTTTTTGCTTTTGTGGGTTCTCAGGTTTCGACTCGTTCGCTTGGCATGTGGCTTGGCTCAAGACTACTAGGATTATGATTCCCCACAGGAATACCCCTTTGCTTTGCCCTTCGCTCGTGGGGGTGCCACTCGTGGCGGGGTAAACCATCTTCTTGGTAGCAGGAGTATACTTTAGGGGCTCTAATAGTTTGAGTTGCAAACTTTCGTTTGTAAGCACCCCACTTGGACAATTGGACCGTATTTGACTGGCAAGGTACCTTGGTGGTCCTTTTGCACTCAATTTTTAGAACTTTTGCCTTGGCATCCAATTTCCTTTTTGTCCCCTTTCTGAGTATTAAATACCAATTTGGAGAATCGAATTCTAGAATCTTGGTACGGGTGGCAAATGCTAGCAGGCTAACCGTCTCTTTTCGTTCCTTCTCAAGACAGTGCACAATCTCCTTGGCCACTTCTCTTTTTGATAGTGAGCTACTTAGATTTGTTTACAATACACACACTGAAAATGTATAAACGGAAAACAATCATAGTTTGACACGGTGCAACTTATTTGGTCCTTTTTGGTTATTTAGGTGGTTGTTGCAGTTTGATCTTCAAGTCCTTAGGTGAGAAGGACACCTTCCACTTTGGAGTATTGTGGGAGGGTTTAACTTTCTTTATTTGTGAGGCATGGGTCCAACTTTTTTCGCAGTCTTGATTGTTGTATTTGTGGTGAGAAGGACGATAAAGGGACTTTCCTAATGTAGTGCTAGAGGGACCTCCCTCTAGGTTTTGACTAAAACTTTATCCTTAGAACTTATTTGGTGAATGGCAAACCCCAGAGGGGCGCTCTGAGGGATTAGCCTTCTTTTTCAAAGATTTTGTAGGTTTTGGTTAATAGTTATTAAGTAGGGTTGTATTTGATTGTCTTCTACTCGAGGATGTCTCACAGGCATTCCATGCTGGTACGGCATCTCGTACAGCATCTTGAATGGAGACAGTCTAGTTTTTGAGTGAGGCATGGTTCTAATATTTAACAAGGCTAGAGGAAGACACTGTACCTAGGACATTTTTGTTTCTAGCATTAATTTTGCTAGTTGTGCCTTTAGAGTTTGATTCATCCTTTCTACTTGCTTTGAACTTTGGGAGTGCCATGGGGTATGATACTGCTAGCGGATTCTTAGGGCTTTCGAAATTTGTTTAATAATTTTTGAAGTGAAGTGAGTACCTTGATTGGAATCTATGTGATTCACTACTCCATATCATGGGATGATTTTTTCCAATAACACTTTTGCCACTGTTTGAGTTGTAGCCCTCGCCCGGGGGTAGGCTTCAACTTAGTGTGTTAGTCTATCAACAATTACCAATAAGAATTTATTTCTCTCTATTTTTGGTAAGTTAGTAAAATCTACTTGAATTTTTTCAAAAGGCTTGTAGGCGACAGGATGTCCCCCTAAGACTTTTTGTTTGAATTTCTCTTGGTTTATCCTCTGGCATATCATACACTCTTGTACCTTTTGTTTTGCTAGCTCATATATACTTTTACATTCGAAGAATTTTAAAAATTGTTTTGCTAATGTTTGGGACCCCCAGCGAGTCTGCTGATGTAGTCTTTGTAGAATTTTTTTTACTTGTTTCTTTGGCAACAGTTCTTTTTCATTTGGTAATCTCTATTTCTCCTCTTCTAGTCTCCCCCCTATTTTTTCGAAGTCCTCAATCTCTTTTTGAGAAGGATTTGGGAGGAATTCTTGGGGTTTTTTTTCTTGATTTTAGGGGTACTTACTGTGAGAAGTGCTGCTTTCTTTGCCTCTTGATTGGCTAGGTTGTTTCCCCTGATCTGGAATTGCATACCCACCTGATGTCTTTTTATATGGACAATGGATATTACTTTTGGTTCTTTGACAGCTTCTAGAATTTGTTTGATAATTTCCTTATGGATCAACCCTGGGCCCCGAGTGTTGATTAGACCTCTCTCTTCCCAAATCTTTCCAAAGGTGTGTTTTACCTCAAATGCATATTTTGAGTTAGTGAATATTGTACTTTTTTTCTTTTTTAGCCTTTTTAGTGCTCTCAGAACCGCATACAGTTCGCAAGCTTGTGCGGACTAGCTAGCATTCAGAGGACTTGATTCTATTATTTTATTTGAGTTCTCATCTATGATAGCATATTTTGATTTTCTCTTACCTTTCACTATTTTTGATGATCCATCCACAAACTATTTTTCTTCATCTTCAAACTTCTCTTCTTTCAAATTTGGCCTTATTTTTGTTTACAACTCCACTATTTTTGCACAATTATGAATAGTTTCCTCCAATGCCTCACCAAACAAAAATTGGGCCAGGTTTTGGGTGGTGGTGGTTCTAAGTTTTAAGTCATGTGAGTGAATAAGGATAGCCTCATACTTTAGAAGCTTGGCATTGGTGAGCCACTTGTTTGCTTTTTGTTGTAGTATGCTCCTTACATTGTGTGGTGTGTAAACCACTAGAGGGGCCCCAAAGGTTACTTTTTTTGCCTCCTCCACTAGTAAGGCGACAGCAACAATAGCTTGCAAGCAAGTAGGCCACCCTTTGCTTACTGGATCTAGAAGTTTTGAAACATATCCCACTGGTTTTTTGGTTCTTGCCCAGTCCTGAGTTAGCACACCTTGAGCAGTGTGGTTATGAACATCTACAAACAACTGAAACTGTTTCCTCACATTTGGCAGGCTTAGTACTGGGGCTGTCATTAGAGCCTCTTTTAGTTTTTTAAACCCCCTCTCATCTTGTTTAGTCCATTTCAATTTGTTTGTGTTGAGTCTCTCATACAAAAATTTTATTTTGCTACTGTATTCTTCAATCCATTGTCTACAATATCCTAATAGCCTTAGTAATTGCCTAATTTCCCTTTTGGTCCAGGGAGAGGGCAATGCTATAATTTTTGCCACTCTCTTAGGATCTAATTTCTTTTTTCCTTTTAATATCTAGTGTTTCAAGTATTTTATCTTCAATTTGGCGAATTGCAATTTGGACTTCAAGACTTTGAGCCCTCTGTCTGCTAGAAAGTTCAGTAAAGCAACAGTACATTCTCTCACATCCTCTTCTTTTTGACTAGCCACTAACAAATCATCAACATATTGTAATAATTTAGTCCCCTCCACTGGCACAAATTGGCTTAGCAATTGTTCAAGGGCTTGGCCAAATAGGTTTGGTGAGTCCACAAATCTTTGTGGTAAAGACTATCTAAGCTGTTGCTTTCTATTTGTCTCAGGATCTTCCCACTGAAAAGCAAAGAAGTTTTGGCTTCCTTTAGCCAGGGGGCAGGCTTAGAAGGCGTCCTTTAAGTCTATTACACTGTACTACACATCTTTCGGGGAGACCCTATTCAGGAGGGTGTAAGAATTAGCAACTACAGGAAAACGGGTTTTTGTTCTTTTGTTCACTGCTTTGAGGTCTTGTACCAACTTGTAGCTCTCGTCTGTTTTTTTGATTGCTAGAATGGGGGTGTTATGTCTTGACATGCAGGGTTCTAAGGTTCCCTTTTTCACCAGGTCATCTATGACCTGTTTCAACTCCTTCCTCCCCTCCATGGAAATGGGGTATTGTTTTATTTTGATTGAATCCTCTGGTCTATCTATTTTGATTGAAATAGGTTCGATTTCCAACCTCCCCGCCTCCCCTTGAGAGTGCCGAACCCTGGGATCAATTTTTTTCTCATTTGCATTAGTTAGTTTATACAGACTTACCATTAATTGTGAGTCCTTGACAATTAAGTTTACCCCTAAGGAAATGATCATATCCCTTCCTAACAAATTGTAATTTGCTTCTTTTACCAAGAGTAAATTTCCCAAGCATATTTTATTTTTAGATTCAATTTCCACTTCCTTTATTGTTGTGGTTTCTCTCATGGTGGGAGCTGCTACCGGCTAGCAGTGAATCCCTCCAGACCACAGAAACATCTCCTGTGGGTCCGTCAGCTCAGCAGGGTGCCCGTGGGTCAGGCTTGGAAGAAGGACTCGTGCTCTCTCTTGGGTTAATAAGGATGTTTATTCAGTGCAGCCATGTGGAAGGGGCCTTGCCGGAGCCCCTTCTCACCATGCTGGTAGCATGGAGAGGGTGAGGAGAGAGAGAGAGGGAGTGGGTGTGGTGTGTCCCCTTTTTCCCAGCTCAGGGGCTGGGCGGGGAAACACTGACCCAATGGGGAATGGAAGGGGGGGGGTTACATCAGGAAGAACCACAGGGGTAGGAATGGGGAGGGGGGTGAAAGGGATATACCAAGTATAGACTTATAACAAATACAATACAAATTCAAGACCTGAAACTCGCGTTGCTACACTTTATGACAGACACTTTGAATGGGTCCCCCTTTTGCGCCTATGACTAATATTTTTTTCGAGCTTTTTAGGCACCCCAATGGTAATTTTTGCACTGTGCTTCTTTCAGCCCCAGTGTCTACCAAAAAGGTTATTACTTGTTTGTGGGGACCTACCTTCAATTTTATCAAGGGCTTGTTAGATGTTCTTGTCCCCAAAATGAAAAGCCCTCAACACCCCTAGTCCTCTTGAAAAATTTTCTCATCTTTTATCCTTTTTCTACAATCCCTTTTCAGGTGACCCTTCTTCTTGCAATAGTAACATTCAGGGATTTCTCTTTGAGATTTTGTGTTCTTGTTAGGAGGGACCAACTGTTTCCTTTGCGTTGTCCTTGTTGTGTCTCAGGAGCGTTCATGCTTCTGAACCTCCTTCACTGTAGCGACCAATACTTTCGCTTGCAGTTTCTGTTTTTCTTCGTCCCTCCTCATGTATAGTTTTTGGGCTTCCCTTAGTAATTTTTGCAAACTTTTCTCCTGCCAATTATTTATTTTCTCTAATTTCTTTCTAATGTCCTCTCATGATTTTGCCACAAATTGAGTTTTTAGCAACACTTCTTCAATGGAGGAATTGGGGTCTGTTTTGGAGTATAGTTGTAAGCTTTTTCGAAGACGGTCCACCCACTCCGAGGGGGTCTCGTCCTTCCCTTGGCATTTTTTGAATACCCTGCTGATATTTTGACCCCTTGGCACCGCCTCTCGTATACCCTGGATAACCATGTTTCTAAGGTCCATCATGTTTCGCCTCCCTTCCTTTGTTTGGGCAATCCAACTTGGACTTTGATTTGGCCATTTTTGTTCCCCCGGGGTTCCCTGGGGGTTGCGGCGCTCCCAATCCCGTATACCTGCTTGCCTTATCATTTCCCTTTTTTCACTATTGAATAATGATCTTAAAATTGAGGTAAGGTCTTCATAAGTGTAGATACTAGTTCCTAGAAATTCATTTAGCTTGTCTGCCACCCCAAAGGGATCATCCATCAACTGCCCCATTTCTTTCTTGAATGCCCTCACATCTCCCGTGTTTATTGGTACATTAACAAATTCGATAACTCTTGGTGCTGTGGGCACCTCCCTCAAGGGGAGGAGATTGTGCCTGTCCTCCTCATTCTCACTTTCATCCTCATTCATCCTTCTCACTCTGTGCTGGGTCCAGCTTGCCGGAGGCGAACTATTTATGATTTTAGTTTTTGCTTTTGTTGGCTGTGAGGCCAATGGAGGTGGAGGAAAAAACAAGGGAGGGATTGGGTTTTGTGCCTGGAAGGGAGGGATCTCTGGAGGTGGTGTAGGGACCAGGGACGGAGAGTGTGAAGAGGCTTGTGGGAGTTGTAGTTCCGGGATCGGAGAAGGTATCGCCCCCGCGGGTTGTGGGGACAGTGTTGCAGTTTGAGACAGCATTGGGGAAGAGATGGGAAGGGACACCTGAGCAGACGGCTTCTCAGGAGGCAAGGGTAAAAGAGGGGATTGGAGTTGGAGAGCCCCCTGTGTACCCGGGAGTGGGAGAGAGGTGGGAGTCGGGATTAACATGTTGCCCAGCACCCCCGAGGGAGGTCCGAATGCTGGCGCTACCTGATTCATGGACCCAGGGGGTGCAGACGGGGAAACTTGAGCCTGCACGGGTGGTGGCACAGGCACTAGGTATGGGGGAGGGAGATTATCAAGTGGGTCCCACTCCTCCCTCCGAGCCTCCCTTCCCTTTTTAGTTTTTATTGCAAACAACCCAGTCTTAGGTTTTTCTCAGAGTTTTGCATACTTTCTCCTCATGGTCTTGCAGTTTCTTGTTACTCACATATTCACTTAGAGCCTTGCAGGTCCATTTTTCAAAAGTACCGAACACAGGCCAAATCACATGACTCCTTATCTCTTTCCCTCCCCACACCTCCATACAATAGTGAATCATTTTTTCCTTAGATTTTCCCTTTCTTTTGGAACAATCTTCCTAGTTCTCCAACATCCACCCCAATGGGCTTTCTAGGGGGATTTCGAGCCCGCTGATCTCCTCCCCTAAAATGTGTTTCTCCTGGTTCTCCTTGCGAGGTTTGCTCTTTCTTTGCCCCATACTTACCTTTTAAATTTCCCGTGAAGGACTTCTTTTGTCTTTCCAAACTGAGACCTAGGGGTTTTCCTTGACCCCTTCCCCAAGTGGGTTTGTGTTTTTACCGTATTACTTACCCTTCCAGCGATCTGAGCTGGGAGTCTTTTAGTTCGGCGATGAACCTTTCCCTCTTGGATTTTGTTTGTGGGCTTTTACACAGCCCTTGGCTAAAAAGGTTTACTAGTTCCCAAACTCCGAGGAACGTTACCTTCCCTTTTTAGCTTCCTGTGATTGGTCCCCAAAACCTCCCTGTGTTTTGGTTTTACGAGAAAATGAGTTTTATCCCGAAGCACTTCCCCGTCTGCCGGCCAATTCCCTCGTGGGAGGAATGAAACGCGATCTTCAGGGCCACACTTGTTTCATGATAAAAATCACATCTCATTCACTCGCCCAATCACTCCCACTCAACCAGCAATACTTACAGCTCCTTTTCTTGCGTGGATTCTTTGTGCACGTAGAGTTTTATGAGTGAAAAAATTCCGCCATTCCTGAAGACCTCCCCAGGTCTTCCCTGAGTTCTGATTTTTGGATTTGAGGCCTCTCTTTTTATTGTGTGGCTTTGACCTAAATTTGTTCAGAATTCAATCAGCGCTACGGCGTCTCCCGCTCTGTGGGACCACTGAAAAATCAGTGGAGGCGCCTCCCGCACACAGGAGCTCCAGCAGCACTGGGACTGAATCCTAGTCACGGCACCAATTTGTTATAAATGAAAATTAGCCAATTGGATAAAGAGAATAAATTTTATTTTTCCATTTTAAAATCTATCTGGGACAGCCATGAAAACATCATTCGAATGTTGGGTGAAACAGACGATCGACAGCAGGGCTGCTATCTCGCACTGTTCTACGATTTTTTGGTGTTTGGGTTTGGGTTCTCATATGGTATTTTTTGCCTCTCGGCAGTAGAGGTATTGTGTCTTTAGAGTCAAACTTAGTCTTTTCACTTGGTGATGAATTTTGAACAGATTTCTTGGCACTGGAACATGTTTGAAAGGATTTTTTGGGAATCCTCTTTTGGGATGTTGATTTCTTCAAATTTAGGGTCCACCCTCGAGATTAGTATCGATGAGTTGATGGTCTAGATGTACAAGATTTGATTAACTCAAGGAGCCACATCCTGGTGAGCCACCCTCCTTTTTGGTGTAAATCAAGGTGTTAACTTGTCCATTCACAGTTCACAAAGCATGTCCTGGTACTTGGAAAACGCCCTCTCCATTCCAGGGACCAGGATTAGTTTTACATTTACAGGGTTACAAAAATATACATTCTATCATCTACTACATTTATTATATCTCCTATATTTAATTACACAAATTTACCATCATATCTATCACAGGCACTGAGACCAAACTGCCCTGGGCTTTTTTTTGTGAAGCAAAGCCCTCAAGGTTCTTGGTTCTGTTTTGTTGTTAATGCTGTAGTTGTTGTTTGTTTTGCTTTGTTATACATACTGTTATAAATGTATATTATAAAGTTGGCTTTTTGCAAATATTAAGATGAATGCTATATGTATAATAACTTGGCTATAAGGATATAGTTTTATTTCTGCTATTAGCAAAACTTGGACATGGTAGTGGGATAGCTGTTATATAGTTATGCTTGTAATTGAACGGCCTGTTTGGTTGGGATAACATCCAGCAAACATATGATGCGGACCCTGCTGCTGACATGACAAGTATCAACACTGACTGTCTGTGGAAAGTATGGACCAAGGCCCAAGCTGGATGTGATAACGAGACACAGCCAAGAAACACGCATGCTCTAAAAAGGCAGACCCAAGGAGGGGCCATGTTAAACAGTTCCTGGAATAGAGAAACTAATTTGTGGAAAAGTTTGAATATGCATGATGATTTATGAATATGCAACAGACTGATGCAATAGAAAAACTATTCAAAGAATGTCTATGAAATAGCAGATGTGCTCTTAGCTGAATGCCAAGTCACCCAGCCGTCAATCCTTTGCTTGATTTCTGTCTCCTAATTGTCTTAAATTTTATTAAACCTATTTCTTAAAATTTCCCAAGAAAGTAAACCTCGTTTTTCACAATACTAATAAAGAACTGTTATTCCTATCCCCATACCTCTGCCTGAACCCCCCTTTAATTTTCAAAATTATAATAATTTGGCAGGAGGGAATTTGAATTCTCCATTCCTGGGGAGGTCCTGCCCTTCCCTAGCAGATACCTGTCTTTCAAACCAAGACACGACACTAAGATTTCAACCCTCCCTGGTGCTGAGAGGGCTTTTATTCCATGGTGCTTCCAGGGAAAACACGAGGCCACCTTTGGAAGCAGCACACCCCTTCCAGTGGTCAAAAGATATTTTTAAGGTTAATTTTATCCTGCTAGCAATGTGTCATCCTGTGCAGGAAAAATAGGAACTTGGGGAAATATAAATTAAAATAGGTTCAGTGCAACTGCTTTGGTTTTTTCTGTGTGTTATGGTCTTAGAAGTGATCTAGGGAATTAGTTCCAAGAAAGTATTCCATGACTGCAGAGGTGATTTGGGTTAATGATGGAAGAAATGGGGGGATTTGTACAAACCAAGAAAAAGGAATGACCGATTTCCATGCTGAGGGTTTCCAGGAAAATCTCTGTGTGTGCTGGATGTACTCAGGATTTGAGAAGGCTACAGAGAAAGTGAAATTTAAATATTATTCCAGCTAACATTGTGTATTTATGTAAGTCAGCGTAAATGAGCACACTCACACTTTCTGTTTTTCCGGAAAAAACTTTCCTTTTTCATTATCCACACACATCCACAGAGATACAGAAAAGAGAAAACAGTGCAAAACATGGGAGTGGTCACTTCTATACAATATTTACACTGCTCAAATCCCTCAGGCAGGGAAAAGCCAGCCCAGGGTTTTCTTAAGAACTGGACAGTTTTCTTGGAAAACATATGCCAAGTGATCCCAAAAAGAAACCACCCCACTCCTTGCTTGTCCCAGTGGTTTAGGGGTGTGAATGTCCTGGTGTTTTGCATGGAAAATAAATCTAAGAATTAAAATCAAGAACAGCCAGCAGTGTTAAATGTTAGTTTTAAGTGAAGTGATGTTTTCCAGAGGAAGAAAACAGGAACAGCTCCATGTTTTGCTGTGAAATGTGCACATTTTATAGGGCTTTAAATCACTGTCTTAAATTATGGAATGGTTTGGTTTGGAAATAGCCTTAAAGACCATGGGCAGGGACACCTCCCACTATCCCAGATTGCTCCAAGCCCTATCCAACCTGGCCTTGAACACTTCCAGGGATTCCACATCAGGCAGAAAAAACCTTTAAACATACCCAAATCCCAACAGAACAAATAGGGAAGGGAGAATATTCCCATGGTTGGGATCTGTACCCAGAGAAAAGGAGCTTTGACCACTCTTGTGGGAAGCAAAGATGTTTTGGGTAGATCTTCCTCACTTGCTTGAACCTCCCACAAACCTAATTTTCTCCAAGTGGCATCTCCATGGCACAGAATTTCAGGGAGATACAGGAGTTATGTACAAATATCACAACAGGATGAGAGGGAATGGCCTCGAGTTGTGCCAGGGGAGGTTTAGATTAGATATCAGGAAAAATTATTTCACAGAAAGGGTTGTCAAGCATTGAAACAGCAAAGTGGTGGAATGCCCATCCCTGGAAGTGTTCAGAAATTGTGTGGATGTGGCACTTGGGGGCATGGGTTTGTGGTGAACACGGTGGGGCTGGGTTGATGGTTGGACTTGATGATCTTGGAGGTCTTTAAAACCTTAATTCCGTGATTCTAGGGATGATTTATGGTCCTTGGAGTGTCAGAGGGCATGCACACAGCTCAGACCCAGCCTGGGCTCTGGGGTCAGCATTAAGAATAAAAATTGCAGCTTTCCTGGAATTACAGGGGAAACAAGGCTTGAGCTGTTAATCCATGCAGAACAACTCTGCCTCTTTCTTCAATTAATGCTGAGCACCAAAACCTGCTTAGTGAAGTGAGGGCTGCTTTGTTCCTGTCTCCAAATCCTGCCCCAAGAGCTCTTTGGACACAGCAAAGCTTTGGGGTTACCCCTTGCTGAGGGCTTCCTGTGGCCAGCAGGTCACACCAAAGGACACTTTCACAGGACAATTTCTTGCCTGTGGACAGCAAACCTTCCCACTGGGAAGGGCATGGGATGTCCTGGGGGAGCTCTGTAGGGACACAGCTTTTGAGAAGGTTATCAGAGGTGCTGTATCTCTCTGGCACAGGGAAATTCCTTCTGAGTCATCCGTTTATTTTTGCTGGGTTGGGAGCAGAGCCTCCTTCCCTCATCCACGCAGAACTTCAGGGAGAACCACCAAAAACCTTCCCAGGGTTAGTTTTAGAGGGATTTCAAGGCTGGATTGATGCAGCGAGCAGGTATAGGAGGAGCAGAGCCTGACTGGCTGATGTGTATGTGCAGCACAGGAACTTTCCATCCCTCTGGCTCATCTGACTTTTATACATGGCTTGTGCTGCGTCTGCCCTTGTGGTTCGTAGGTGTGACTCTGGATATTTTGCACCGATTGTGCAAAGCTGGTGGAGATTTTCACAAGATTTACGTAAGACTTGGCACCTTTCACCTGTTGTAGGGCCCATGGTGGCACCAAGAGGAGCTTCCCTGGGACTGTAGAACAAAGCCCTGCTTCTCCCTGTCGTGACAGCTTAGATTGGCACAGAATTTCACCAGATGTGGGCACCCCAGGGTGGGTTTGGGCTGGGCAGAGGGCTCAGGAGCCTTTTGGAGATGCAGCTTTTCCAGATGGGCAATGGCTTGCAAAGCTGGTGAATGAATGTTGTGGGAGGACTGGGGAATGGGAACAGGGAACTGGCTGGGAGCAAGGAAATCCATGATTAATGTTTGTTTAGGATTTCTGGGTCCTGTCTCAGCCTCAGCTAAGGGCAGTGACTTTAAATTAATTTGATTTTGTTTTTAAACTTGAAGTGGTGGCATTGTCTTTGCTGACAGCAGCCCTTTGACAGGGGGAGGAACACTCAGCTGCCCCTCAGCCAGAAAAACTGGAAATCCACTTTTCTGCCACCCTCTCCTCCCAGCTTGGCTTTACTAACATCTGAAAAATTGCTTTTCCTCTCTTTGAATGCATAATTGGTTATTTATCCACAAACCATGGAGTGTGTACTCAGTGTACCTGACCTAGAAAAAAACATATTAGTCAAGACCCATCCCAGCAGATGTGTCAGTCATCATGTGATCTCCATATAATTTATGAGGTCTTAAATTACAAAATAATGGATCTTTTCAGATGGCATTTTGGCACAGGATGATAGGATTACATTTTATGTGAGAATATCCACCACAGCTCTTGCCCTATAAAACTGCAAACAGAAATTTGTGAGCATTGGCACTGGTTTGGTTCCCAAAAAGACACCCATTATGCTGGGGTTACAGGCAGGCCATGGATGTGGAGCCTGGAGCTTGTCCAGTCACAGGCAGTTCTTTCCCTCCTCTCTTTTACCATTTCCTTTGGAAGCCCAGACAGTGGTTTCTAGCCTGGGTTTTTCTTTCTTCCCTTGGATTTAACCAGAGGAAGGTCTGTGGAGAACATTCAGAGCAGAAGGTCTCAGGACTCTGGAAATGAGAGATTCTGCAGCCACAAGACATGAGAACAGCCCTGTCCCACAAAGCTCCCAAACCCCACAAATTGGAATCTCTCCTTGCTTTGCAAGTGTAAAGCAGAAGCTTTAAAATAAGTTTCCAAGCTGGAAGTTGGATGTTGCCCACTGAGAACAAGCTGAGTGTAAACAGGTTTCTCATCTCTGTAAATCTGAATTAATCAGGGGTTTGCCTCAGAGAAGAGCATTTTCTTATGTTCCAAATATTTTTCTTGCAAATAGGAAGATGTGTTTTTAGGCACAGAGTGGGATTCTTGGGGCTGTCCTGTGCAGGGCCAGGAGTTGGACTTCCATGATCCTTGTGGGTCACTTCCAGCTCGGGATATTCTGTGGTTCTAAATGCACCCTCAGTTTTTTAGTGAATCCTTCTGTCTCATTCCTTCTCTCTCCCATCCCTAGAAATGAAGCTTGTTAGTGAATTCTTCCTGCTCTTTTTCTTTCCCTCTCTCATCCCTAAAAATGCGGCTTGTGTCTCATTAAGTCCAGTTCCTGGCAGGGTTTTGGGATGGGGTGCCCCATTTCTCACAGTTTGGTGTGTGTCAGAGCTGCTGATGGTTCTCCAACCCTCCTCTCTGCCATGGGATGAAGGATTTTCTCCATGGGGAGAACTCTGCCTGTAGGGAAGCGTGGCAAATCCCTCACTTTGCCTTTTGATCTGAAGTTATGGGAACAACTTCTCCGAAATACACACATTTCATGGCAAGGCTTGAGATGGACTGATCGGCTAAAGGAAATATGGATTTTAAAATTCCCTGTGAAGAGTTTGGGTTCAGCAGGAAAGGGACACAGGCAGGAAAAGGGACAGAGCACTGCCTGACACCACCTCTGGTTAAACGGCAAATATTGCTCCTTCCTAAAGCCCAGCTCATCCCTTGGGCTGGAGGTAACATTTTCCCAGCTGCTGACAAATTCCCTGTCAGTGCCTGTCCCTTGTCCTACATCGACCTCATTCCACCAACTTTTTCCAATGATCTCTCCCCGTTTTCATATTTTTTCTGCTCCAAAGTGCAGTTGTCTGAGGGTTTAATCTCCAGAACAGCCTCCCAGGCCAGTCCTGTGTGCAAGTTTCCAGTAAAGATTGCTGTAACTCAGAGCTGAAATAGAATATTTTGGCTGCTCTCATGCTCTCTGTGTATAATGAGTTGATCATATGCTTTTCTCCAATAAGTGACATTTTAGGACTGAAATAGAATAATTTTTGGGGTCTCTCAACCTTGGTTAGCCACTGACTTCTTTATTCAAAGTGAATGCAGTGCTAAATGAATATTCCCTTGGAAGCATTAACATTTTACAGCTGAATTCTTCTCACATTTAAACTTCTGTTGCTTTAAATTATCACATTTGAGGTGTTGCTCTCATATCCCATGAGGCTTCATCAGAGACACTTAGAGTTGAGTGGAGAACATCTGTTCAATTAATAATTTGTCTCTTTTTTTGGCAATAAAGTCCTAGAAGTACCTTTACCATGGTAATGTAGATTGCTGAGCTAACAAGTTGTAACTTTATACTTTTTCAAATTAAATTGTTCTCCTCATTTCTGTCTTACACTTAAGAATGAACCAGCCTGGGAAGGGCTGTAGAGCTTCAAACATGAGCCAAGAGCTGGAGAAAGGAACAAGGGGGTAAAATGCAACACATACAAATAATTAATTTTCTATATATTTCTGTGATATATAAAAGGAAAGGTGATAAATTAATTGGAAAACAAGACAATATTGCTGCAACCAGCTAAGAAAGTGCAGCAAATTGGTTTTTGAGTTACTTTGAGGCCCTAAAAACCCATTAAGCAACCACAGATCATCCCTTAATTGGGTGCTCTGACATCACTTGTCCATATTTCAGTGGGATCAGCACTCCTGGGCCTTCAGCTGCCTCAGCTTCCATATGGGAGCTTTGCCCTTGAAAGAACTCTGGGGTTTCAGGCCCTTCTCCAGCTGACTTTACAGTCCAGCCCTTCCCAGAAATAGTCACATAATCCCCTGGGATATAAAAGCCCAGGTGAAATAGATCATTAATGAGCTCTTTATTCCTCCCCAGATGTGGCATTAAAAATAATCAAATAAATTAAATGACAGCTTAATCTGATAAAAATGAAACTTCATATTTCAAAACTGTAGAAATAATTTTCTTTTTTTCTTAAAATCTTTTCTGTCACCAAGCAACTCTTTTGCCTAATTGCTAAACAATTATTTACACTTCAAACCTCTCCATAAATTCCACTCTCTAGGATAACCAGGCTCTACACTCTGGCAGTGGAGTAAGGAAAAGCCACAAGCTTTTATTATGCCTTTGTAAGCAAACATACATATTGTGGGAAGTTACTGAGTTAACATATGAGGATGAGGATGCACCTCCAGAAGGCAGAAATATTGGCAGGAATCTCTAAGAAAATGAAATTTTTTATTTCCCAACTGGTCCCATGTCAACTGCTGAGGGGGAAAAATGCCACATGTTGGCATCTTCTGGTTAAAGATGCTGTTCTGTTCCCTCCTGAGTTGATGCATGTGTTGTAGCCTATCCATAATCTCCAAAGGGAGATCCATTGGGATTTTCATACTTCTTGTTCACCTGTGGAATGTGATGGGACCATCCCAGTGCGAGGATCTGTCGTTCCCCAGCAGCTTTTCTTCATTAACCCCACATGTGAACCTCCATTTTCTGGAACTGCTCTTTGCCACGTGGTGTTAAGAGTTAATGGGGGATAACTCCCTGTGTAAACATCTCCCTAGAAATGGGATTCAGATGTAGGATCTCCTCCATTGGTGATGGCCTGGTCACTAATCTCATCCTGCAACGCCGGCAGCGCCGTCTTTGTGAGTGGCATCTCTGTCTTGAAAAGAGAATCCATTTTGATCTGGGTTTTGATGTTGAAGGACTTCTGGAAGGACTCAGAGGTGAAGTAGTAGATGAAGGGGTCAAAGCAGCAGTTGAGGGTCGCAATGCACAATGTGATGGGATACATGGTCCTGGCAAACCTCTCCAGGGAGCAGTTGGCAATGGCCTGGGAGCGCACGAGCGCGTACAGGAACAGGATGGAGTTGTAGGGGACAAAGCACACGACGAAAATGGCCACGTGCACGATGATCATCTTCAGCACTTTCTCTTTGTTCGTCCCAATCTGGGACAGGGTAGCCGGCTTCCGTAAAGTCCGGAGAACCAGCGAGGAGCATGTGAGATTGAGCAGCAGAGGGATGATGAATCCCACCACCTCAATAAATATGGTGATCTTGGACAGGTAGGTTTTCCAGATCCTTTTGGAGAACCCTTCGAAACAGGTTGTGCTGGTGTTGGACACATTGGTTGTGGAGAACAGCGAGGCCGAAATTCCACCGCTGAGGACCAGGATCCAAACACCGGCGCAGACGATGGTGGAATTCCTCCTGGTGCGGATGGTGCGGGAGCGGAAGGGATACACGATGGCCAGGAAGCGATCCACGCTGATGCAGGTGAGGAACAACATGCTCCCATAGATGTTGGTAAGGAACGCCGTGCCCGAGATCTTGCACAGGGTGTCCCCAAAGGGCCAGTGCCTGTTGAAGTTGTAAAAAATCTTAAAGGGCAAAGTGAACACAAAAAGCAAGTCTGAAACTGCCAGGTTGGTCATAAAAATTGCTGTTTCACTCCGCATCTTCATCCGGAAGAGGAAAACTAAGAGGGAGGCACAGTTTGTGATCAAGCCAAGGATGAAGACCACACTGTACACGGCTCCGTACAGGTTGTACTTGAAGGAATCATCTGTCAGGCAGGTATGGTTGTCGCTGTGGTTTCCCATGCCAAGTCTGCGATGGGCATCCAAAGGCCTTCAAAGTCTACTTTAGTCACATCCATAAAATAAGGCAGGAAGCTTGTCCCTTCCCGAAGGAACACATTCCAGGGAGGTGGCTGGACTCCTCCCTACCATATCTCCCTCATGGATCCTTTCATCCTAAAGGAGAGAGAGACAACTGCCATCAGTCTTGAACCAGTTCCCCAAAGTGGGTGTGCAAGAGAAATTCCCAAATTAATGTACGTGCAAACAAGAGCAGGAATTAGTTTTCAAGCGAGTCTTTACAAATTCCACTATTATTGGGGTTTTTCACAGTTGAAGATGGAATTTACTGAATTTGGCCTTTCCTTTCCTTCCATCACTCCCTGATCCTCCTGTCTGAAGGAGAGTGATTGTTCTGAGAAACCTGGTCTATGGAAGGTGTCCCTGTCCATGGCAGAGGTTGAAACAAGAGGGGCTTTAAGGTCCCTTCCAACCCAAACCATTCTATGATAATTCCAACTTTCCCCTTGGAAAGGTTTTTCTTTAAAATCTGAGATGGAATTGGCCCTGTATGTTTGGAAAGAAATTTAACAGAAGGAAACATCTGAAATTTTCCCCTAAACCTGTAACAGGAGGAGAAAAGCTGAAAGTTGTAGTGTTTGCTTTAAACTGTGCACAAAGGCAAGTACTATGGATTTTCAACCTGTTTGATGCAAAAGTATTTTTAAAAACCCCAAAATCTATGATAATGAAGAGCTGTTTTGCCTTTTTTCTAACTGAAAATAGGAGCATCCTTACAAGTTTTCCAAAATGGAAAACTGTTATACCTCAAAAATATTTATCAAAAACACTTACCAAAGCCATGTTTGCTTTTTTTTCCCTGCTTAAAAATGTCTGCAAATATGGTATTACTTCCAAAAGGAATTTTTTTGCAAGTGTAAAACTTTCCCAAGAAAGATTTCTCTAAGCTGTACCAACAGCTGCTTTTCATTCCTACTCTTTGTCGAGGTTTGGAATGTGAAATTTGGGAAATCTCATGGACTACATGCTTATAAGACTTTGTCCCAACTCAACAAGCTTTGGAGACGTGGAGTTGAAGTGAGCATGTTTTTACTGGGACATAGGTGCTTCCTGAACTCTCTGGATCATCTCTCCTGCCTATTTTAAGTATTTTGAATGCCTGTGAGGATAATCCCTTGGAAAGTCTCCTCGTTGGAGCAAGGAGGGTTTGTGAGTTCAATCATGAGCTCAGCACTTCTTGGAAATGTGGAGCAAAGTTGGGTCATGAAGGGAAAGACCTTTTCCTTACAAACTCCAGACAACCAAATATGAACTAGTTTGGAATCTCCTTGTAATCTAAGAAATTTAGGAGCTACAACTGGGAGTAATTTGGAGGTGAAACCCTTGTGAAGAGTGGGATCCTTTCCAGAGTGATCCCCTGACAGAGGAGTTTCAGCTCCAAACCTGGCACTGAGTTGTGTTAAAGGTTGCAATGGCAACATATAAACAAATAAAATGGAAAACAAAGCATGGATTCAAGACAATTTGGGATGTAAACAATCAAAATCAGATGTTTTCCATATGTTTTCCTCCTGGGAGTTCTCACATGCAAGCTGTCACCCTTGCTGGTAAAATGGCAAGTGTTGGGAAAGCTGGGGTAGCCACAGCTTTGCCGGGTGTAAGGGGCAAGTTCCTCACCTGGGAATGCCTGGAGAACCACAGGCTTCCCAAAAACTGTTGCTGTGACCCTGGGAGCAGGCAGCACCTCACCTTTGCACCAGGCAAAATATCAGGAAAGGAGGATGCCCAGATCTCCCTTCCCAGATGACTTCATCCTTTGGACATCCAAAAAGATGCATTGGAACTTGGAGGTCTCTCCTGTGGAGGTGTTTTTCCTACTAAATTCATGGTTAAATGAACTTTATTGGGAAACAAGCTAAAAAAATGATATCAAATGTTTAAATTTATGAGAAGGACAGGAGTAAAATCTCAAATGTGGGATTGAACTCACTTTCTTTGGATCTGTGGTGGAAGGAAAAAAGGAAAGGTCTTTCCTGAAAGTTCAAATGCCTTTAAACAAGAGCTAAGTTGGATTGAAAAGCTCACATGAGCTCCAACAGGAATAGTTGAGCCTTGGCTTAACCTTCAGCCTAAAGCATTAAATCCTTGGCTTGGAGCTCCCTCCCAGTGCAGACACTCCCTGTTATCTGCATTAGGAGAGTTTGTCTTTATGCTGGAATGTGACTCCCTGGGTGTGTGAACCCCAGGTGTGCCACATTCTCCTGGTCCAGGATTCATTCTGGGACATGCTGGGGAGAGCTCAGAGGGATTGGGTGTCCTTTGAAACCTCACACAGTCTGGAAGCCCGATGGAAACCTCACTTTCCAACCTGGCCTGGATTTTGGCAAGACCCAGGTTTGAAAGGTGCCTTTGGAACTGTCACCTTTGCTCCTGACCAAGTGCTCGTTGCCAGCAGCCTGACCCAGATACTCCTCACACATGAAAAAGATGCTCCATCACCTGACTCTTTTCTCCCTGCTCTACTCCAGACAGCCCCAAGGTCAAATCCCATTTTTTCTAGTGTCTAATCTCTGGGAATTGCCTGCCAGCAATTGTCTAGTTAATTTATGGGCTTTAAAATACAGACTGGCTTGTTTACCTGTGGAACTCTGAGGTGTTTAAACAAGCTGACATGTGGCTTTGAAACCCAGCCATGTGCTTTAAATTCTGTAGGATGAGTCCACAGATTGAGTTTTCCGAGTGTAAAATTCCCTTTCCTTCTTTTCCACTATGGATTAAAGCAGTGGGGTGCTCTTCATGGACACCATGGTCACCACTGCTGTTGCCTTGCTGGGAAAAAGTAAAGCAATATATTTTAAAAAATAAATACAAGATGACAAAGTAGGGGTTTTTTTAATATATCAGGCAGGGCAAAGCTTTAAATCCTATATTTAAACTGGGGGCCAGTCCAGGAGGGGAGGAATGTAACAGAATAAACTCCCTGTTTAGTGTGATAAAATTCAGAATATTCTCTCCTAGCAGGTATGGTACTAGCAAACCTCCAGCAGCCATCGCTCACAAAACCCTGTAATTCAGAGTGAGGTTCAGCAGAGTAGCTCCAGGCTTTGCTCTTTTATAGTAGAAATATCCCATCCTCCATGGACTGAAAAGAGAGGAAAACTTGGTGTTACTTCCTATGGTGTCTGAGTATCCTGTTTACAATTCCTGTATTTCCTCTTCCCAGCACCCCAAGACACCTCCAAACTGCCCAACTACAGCTCCATCCAGAGCAACTGTCTCTTAGAACAGGAATTACTGCAGGGAAAAAAACAAATTTAAAACCAGCCCCTGTCATTCCATTATCCCATTCTTCCTGTTCCACACTGATCCCATTCTCCACATGTGCAGCAAACTGAGGTCAGGAAAACCAGCATGAAGTTTGGGGCTGGCATTTTTGGCATCACCACATTTTCTTTTAGTCATGTGAGATGTCAGATGAGTGGAACTTTATCAGTCTGGACGTGAAGGACACCCTGTGTGTTCATTTAAACAACTGAACTCTGGGTTTGGGAGGTCTGGCACAGCCCTGATAGGAAAACCTCCCAAAGCTGAAGGATCTTTGATGGATTATCATGGTGTCTACTCGGGTTATCTCTTAAATCTTGAGAAACAAAGGTTTATGGTAGAGAAGCCAAAACCTTCAGGACAGTGGGGTTTGGGGAGGTTTCTCTGGGTTTTGTCTCAGGTCATGGCACCACTCCTTGTGTTTTGATAGGGTCTCAGCCCCTGGCTTTGGAAATAAATATTTTCCTGGGGCACAGCAAGAACTTTATTTCTGCCTTCTCTTGACAAGAATTCCATTCACTCCAGGGTTTGCAGCTCCCTGCTCCTTACCCCATTGCTACAACACCTGTGGGATGTGTAATTTACTCCCACCACGGAGCCCAGGGTTACAGTTTTACAACAAACTCAGCTCTGCAACTTCTTGGGATTTATTTCCTTCCTTTGTTCCACTTTAATTAGGCAGAAGGCTCAAATAAGGGGTTTGTGTGGGGAGATGTTTGGGGTTTTGGCAGATTTTTGCAGAGATGATAATTCTGTGTAAGTCTGTAGGACTTGGGTTCTTCCAGACTGGTGACTATAGATAAAATAAGATTAAATTACAATTGTTTGAATAGATAAAATCAAAACTATTATATATATATTTTAAAAAAACTTTTTCTGCCTAAAAAACTAAGCATCTCAGTTCCTGCAATAGAATTTCCATTTACTTCTACTTTCTTTCAATAAAATTTGGTTTTGTTCACAGAACTCTGACAGTGTGAACTGGCAGCAGCTTTAAGGACAAACCTCCAGTTTGGGGCAATCTGGTGGCTGATTTTTCCCTGTTGGAGGTTGCCAGGGCAGGACCTGGTGCTGCATAGCAATTCTGCCTCTGTTTTCCCAGTGCCAGCAGTGTGAGTTTATGGAAAGCTGGACCAGCTGGAGTAGGTGATGCTGGATCTGGCTTCTCCAGAGAAAGGTGTAGGGATGGGAAATAGCTTGAAACACCAATTTTGGGGTTGGCTCAGCTCTCTGAGTGTCTGTGAATGCTCCATCCTCCCCGGACCTCCTCGCAGATTCTAGTAACCTTCGCCTGTTTTCTTCCCCGGTGCGGCAGGAGCAAGGAAAGGCTGGGATTAGAGGGTGGGAAGCGGAGCAGCTGCCTGTAAACAAAGCTCCATTGACGATCCGAAGCGCTGGGAAAGGAGAAACGCTTTAATCTCTTTAATTTCCTAATCCTAAGTGATTTATTGGAGAACAGTAGGAAAGGAGCAGACAGAAGTGGGACTTTGAAGTCCATGGAGGTTTGTGGAGCTTCAAAGGGCCATTCTTGCCCGGTTTATCGGAGTGAATGCCCGGCCGGTATGCCGGGGAAAGGGGACGTTTGCGGGTGATTAGCCTAAAAACAGGGCAGGAAGGCTCTTATTCATGGCTTTGACACTTATTGTGCTCAGTGTCACCGGACCTGACACTCCCCAGCCCTGGCTGCGGGTGCGACGTCGTCTCCTGTACCTGTGGGAATGTTGGATTGGGAGTTACTCGCTTCAGTCAGATTTCACCAGCTGCTTTCAAATCCTCTGTGAGAGAAAACCACAAAACATGGGGCCGCTTGAGGAGGCATCGCCTCTCGCTCAGCCAGGAGGGAGCCCAGGGATGCGCCGGGATGAGGTGGGAGCCACCGGCCGCTCCTGTCCCCTGGTCTGAGCTGGCTTTGGCTCTTGGGGACCCTCACACCCCCTCCAGGTTCAACAGATCCTTTCTGTTGTGCATGAACTGCAGCAAGACCCCAATTGAATTCTCCAGGATGGAGCAGGGAAGGAAACCTGAGCCTCTCAGCCCGAATCCTAAAGGCGCTCTCCTTTTTTCTTCCCTTGTATTTTTTGTTTTGTTTTGTTTTTAATTGCTCAGCACCGCCGTTGTCTCCTCACTGTCCTCTGAGACTTACAAAGCATTTCCTGCTCGTGGTGCCTTCTCTGGGCTATATCTGTTTTGGATTGAGCTAATTAAAATGTTTCCTTCAGAAGAGAATCGCGAACTGCCTTACCCCATATTCAGCCACTGATCCTCAGGGCATGACTCTCCTTTTGTTTGCACTGAGAATGTCTCTCTCCATTTACATCACTCTCTAACCCTTAGCGTGCTCTGCTTTTCCCCATCCCCAGCAGTCTCCAGAGGGGCTGGGCCGCAGCCAGAAAAAGATGGAATTCACCCCAAACTTCTCGGCGAAGTTTGCATTATTTAACACTTGTAAGAGCGGCTTTTTGCTCGGCCTTTGGTGCTGGAGGAGTGCGGGAATGCTGCTTGTTTGGAGCCCCAGGTCTCGCACTGAGGGGAGATTGTTGGATAAGGGCATTGCTGGATTCAATAGAGAAGATTTAGATGCAAAGAAAAGCTGATGAAGTGCTGAAAAGCAAAGTTACCCTGTCTGACCAGGTTGTTTTCATCCAGGAATAATGTTTGTGGTAGAGGCTGCTGTGTCCTTGATGTAGCTCTGGTTCATTACAAAGTGTGGCTAAGAAAAAAGTAACATAAAAAATAAGAGACTCCTGTTTCCCTGAGCCACTGGGGACCCCAACAACAGGCCTGGGTTTATTTGCTCACAGTTCCAAAAGGTTCCCAGTCAGCAGCCTGCCCAACAAGCTGCCTTTCTTTGCTTTCCCTGACACAATTTCCAGTGGTTCCTTGGTCATCCCTTAGCTTTTTGGCTCCTTGTTGCCTTCCCTCAGTTCCTCTGAGCCACATGGAGCCCTCCTGTCACCCCATCCTCATCCCGTTGGGATGGATCCTCTGCACTCCCTTTGCTGAAATGGGACAGCTGAACTTTCTCCTCCAATTATCCAGAAATTATGGCCTTTTATCCAAGAAGGTGCCAGCACAGCAGCACAAACACCAGTTTCACCTTGTCAAGGTGGCCTGGCTGGAGGGGCTGTCTGGATTCCTTTGGGTGCTGAGCCAGTCCTTCCATGGGGCTGGACACAATCTGTGTTTGAGACCTTTGAGGGATCTGTGCCCTGCATTTATTTACTGCAAGGGGGTTGATCTAATAGGGCTTTATTCTCTTAAATGGCTTTATACTGAGGGGAAAAGGGGAAATTTTGAGGATTGTAGAATCCCAGGATGGTTTGGGTTGGAAAGGAACTTAAAGCTCATCCTCTGCCATGGACAGAGACACCTTCCACCTCCAAGCCTTGTCCAACCTGGCTTTTTCTGTAAAGTGTTAAAATAACTAAGAAATTACTCCACAATGCAGAAATATCCAATCTCAGCTAGCCAGCAATGCTTCTGCAGTGAAGCTTCTTAGAAATCAGATTTCTAATGATGAGATGAGGGCAAGGCAATGACATTTTGGCATCATGCAAGGTCTGGATGCTGCTTTTCCTGCTAAATATGGTTATATACATCTGTAAAACACGTGCTGGGGAGGAAGAGGGTGATTTGTCTGCAGGTTCAAGAAAGGAAAATGGGAATATTATTAGAGGAAAAGAAGAGGTCTGTTGTGGCTGTGTATTTCCAGCATCACTAGGCCTCACAGCCTGATGAGCTCATGTTTTGAGCAGAGAAAGGATCTGCTCTGCTGCCAGAACACACCTTTGTCTCAGGGCTCAGGGACTGATGAATGTCCCTTAATTTCACTTGCCAAGATAAAGAGATCTTCCTTTTTCTACCAACCAAACCCATTACAAATAATCCAGCAAATTTTCTTGCAGCCAGGGTCAGCTCAGGCTGGTCTGGCTCTGGAGCAGGGTGGATCTTTACCCCTTTTATGGGGCTGAACTGGGAGCTGGTGCAGGAGGAAGCCTTGAAGAGCCACTGTCTGCTCTGGGAATAAAGAGCTCCTCTTTTCAGGGAGAGAATTTCCCTTCTGTGGCAAGTAGTGGCTCCCCTTCTCCAGGACTAAATCGGATCCTTATTTAGGGAGGAGGAGTAACGTGTGGGGGAGCAGAGTGAGGCTCTGCACACACACTTGACCTGGAAAGACCTGCTGAGGGTGGCTGAGTGCTCCAGGAGCCATCCCCACCCAGCCCAGCCTGCGAGGATGGCTCCCTGCCAGCTTCTTTGGGATCCTGGAGCACCGGCAGGCTGGGAACGCCACTCCAGCCACACAGCCCTGACCAGTAACACTCAGACATTGGGAAATAGAGCCCCAAATCCCAAATATGCTCTAAGCAGGGTGAGGGGCAGCTGGCATGGATGGATCATGGACATGGCATCTACCCAGATGGCTCCAAGTGCCACAATGACAGAATCCCAAATTGCTTTGCCACATCCCCTCCAACAGTGCACCCTGTCCCCAGGATCTGGCCCAAGCTCTGGATAAAACTGCTTTAATTCCTGCTCTTGTGCTCCAGCCATGAGGTCACCGCTGGAGGACTGATCCATCTTCCAGCTGAAAGAGCATCCTCTCCCTGCCCAGGGAATGTTACCATCCCTGCTCCTCAGCAACCCCAGGTGCAGCTTTGCAGTTTTGTGCCTCATTGCAATGCCCTAAATGAAGGTGAGTGGGGAACTGGGACATTTGTTGTGTTTGTCTGTGTGGAGCTGAGCTCCTGACCCTGGAATTTGGAAGACATCGATTTTTATCAGTTGAGGAGGATTCTCATTTTTAGCCTCAGAGGATTCCAGTGAAATGTTTGTTCAGCCTCCTTTCCCACCCCCTTCCTCCCTCCTATGTGTTTCAGGACTTTCTTTTTAAATGCAGAGGCTTTGAATCCCCCAAAGTACGAGGGTTTCCTGCCTGTTTTGTTTTTAGGGAATGCTCCTAAGGGCAAGAAGATGGAAAAGTACTACAAGGGGGGAATGTCCTTATCACTGAGCTGTGAACTTTGCACTTCCCATCCTCTGGATTTGACTGTTCTGTTCCTATAGGGCAGCAATACAAACACCACACACAATTGTCTCCTCTCAAACAATGTTTTAGGAATGTCATTAAAACCTCCAAACTTTTCCTGCAAATTTTTCTGCCATGTGCTTATATTGTGTTAAATTCTCTCCCAAACAGCCAAATCTTTAAATTATATTGTTCATCATTCATTTTACTTCAGACACCCGTTTTTTTAGAGCTGTCTTTGAATTTTTCTCATTGAATTTTGCAGTTTTAAAGGAGTAGATTTTAGCCATGAATGGAAGATGAAGTGATAAATCAAATTTTTAAGGTTTTCAGTATAATATTTATAACTTAATTCCTAATTTTTTGTATAGTTTGTGGGAACCAGCCCTCCATTAAACGAAGGTGAATGCCACATTTATATCCAACCCATTTTAAGCCTAAAGTGTGTTTATGACACTGACTTCAAGTACAAAAGAAAGTTGCAACTGAGGGATCTTTTCCACAAACACACTATAAACAACAGGACAGAAAAGTCCTAAACTTGCCATCTGCAGTGCCACAACGAGAATCTCGATGGGAATGGAGAATTACAGTGAGAGTTAGAACCATTTCCATGCAATCTGGAGGAGTAGCTCACACAGGAATTACTTTCCCAAAACTTGGAACTCATCTTCCTCCCTTTAAGCAGCCCCAGCCATGGCAGGGCTGAAGCAGGAGCAAGGGGAGTTGCCAGCGTAGGGAAAACACCACTGATCTCCAGTGAAACCCGGCTGGATTCATCCTTCACATCCATCCGAACCTTCAGCTTCCAGAACCCCCACTCGGAGCTGCCATGAAATCCGGCCTCTTTTCCTGCCTCGGGAAGGGGGAGACTTACCGGGACCGCCACCATTCCCACGGCTCGGTGCTTCCACGGAATCCCTCCCTGACAGCCCGCAGGGATCCTTTGTGTCCCTGGGACACGAACCGCGTTATTCCCACGCGGAAAATCCCCCTTTGTCCAAGTTCAGCCGCTCATCCTCAAACTCCGCGCTGGGTGGCAGCTGCCCGGCCTTTGTTCCGAGCGGGATCCGGGCTGCCGAGCGCTGCTGCCATCGTGTCTTGGGAAAATGGGACGCAAGAATGGGCCCAATGTCTGGGCAGGGGCTGTGGGCAGGGGGAACTCCTGGGGGTCTCCATAGGAAACGCTTTCCGTTGGGCAGGGATGTGTTGTTAGCGCCGGAGCCCGCCCCGCCCCGGGTCTCCTCTGGGTCTCTCTCGCAGGGCTCTAGCCATGGATTCCCTTCCAGAGCCTCTCCCAATTCGGAATTAGCAGCTTAAGGACAGCCCGACAATGAGCAACGTGGATTTCCTGAGCAATTAGCCGGGGGACCCAGCCTGGGAGAGCGTGCCCGATGGGAATGAGCAGGAAAAAGCTCCTCAAAGCTCGGATTTTCCTTCCAGCGGCCGTAATTGTTTTGCCTTCCAGTTAAAAAAAAAGTGAGGAGCAGAGGGGGGAGCTGAGAATCGGGAAAGCGCTGGGTAAGATTAGGAAGCTGCAAAGTTGGCCGTGAAAATAAAATATCAAATATCTCCCTAGGCAGATTTAGAAAGGCGCTGTTTGTTAGGCTGGGGGTTGTTGTTTTGTTTTAAATCTCAGAGGAGCTGACTGGAACAGTCTGAGCTCTTGCCATGAAAGCACTGGATTCCTGCTGGAAAACCGGTCAGCTTTCCTTTTCCAGGGCCATAATTACAAATACTCAAAGAAGCGTGGCTGCGTCTGCCTGGGAGCTGCCCCCGAGACCCGCGCGGTGAATCTGCCTTCTGCCTAAAAATTGGTTCTTTTCCCCTCTTACCTTCGATATCAGCCCTTCAGGTAGGGATGAGGCTCTTCTGGCAGCAGCAGCAAGGCGGCGGATGGTTCATTTTATTTCCTTTTCAGCCCTCTCTGCTTCCATAGGGCTAAAATGCCGGGGCTGCTGCTAAAGCCCAGCCTCCCCCCTAACGCGTCTCGCTCGCATTGTTTGTCTCTCCTCTTCCTCCTCTCTCCTTGGCTCTTCCCACAGGCAGCCAAGGCCAGTAAACAACTCATTGTGAAGCTAGGATAGATGTAATTCCTTGGGCTGGTGACCGCCGTGGCTGAGTCGCCTCTGCAGCGCACCCGGCTGCTGCCACAGGCTTTTATCCCCTCCATGCAAATAACTTTCTGAATATCTCATGTAACAGTCCAGCAGCTCAAGGCTGCTCAGCCTCAGCCTCTGCGAGCTCTCAGTTTAACGAAACACAAGAACAGGAGCGTGGATTCGGAGTGAGAACGGTGGCGGTGCAGATGTTTCCTGCTTCCGATGGGCAAAGGTCCATTTTATTTGTTTAGTAAAAATAGAGGCAGAAAATGTGGGGTGGCGGCGTGGCCAAAGGCATCGCTGTCACTGAGTGTGGGGCTGGCAGAAGGCTCAGGATGGAAAACCCGCCAGTATCACCAGTAAACATACAGAAACCCAGTTTCATGGCTTGTGGGCTTTTTCAGGGGGCTGCATGGAAATGCTGATCCCTGGGGAGAATCGGCTTCTTTTCACCATTCTCATGCGAGGGTGAGAGCTCTCAGTGGGAACCCATTGACCAACACCGCTGCATTCGGAAACCTTCTTTTAGGGAAAGAAGGATGTCGGGAGCTGAGTGTTCTGACACAGATTAAGATGAGCTCCCTGAAACCTTTTCGCAGATTAACATCTTGAGTCTGAGCTTCAAAACTGCCTGGGCTGGGCAAACCCATTAGAGAGGAGGCTGACAGCCCCTTAAAGATTAAATACAGAATAAATCTTAACCCAAAACTTCCATGCCTCTTACAGAATTTAGGCAGAATGTGGTGATTGTGCCAACTTTGCTGCTGCTGGAATGGACCCAGGCAGCTGTGCCTGGCTGTGATGTTTGCTTTCTCTTCAGAGTTATTGGTTTAATTAAACTCTCCTGACAAAAAGCTATTGGGAACTTCAAGGACTAGGAGAACAACTCCTTAAAATGTTACAGGGGATTGGGAATGAGATTTATGCCCTTTGTGGAGTTCACCCTTCTAAACCACTGTAGTGATTCCAGCTTTGTATCTGTCTGTGGTTGCCATTAAATCCAGAAGTTGTAGTGAGCAGGTTATTTAGTCACCACTTGGTTTAGGATTTTTTTCTTTTATAAGGAGCATTTATTCTGCTACAGCCAAAACTAGAAACTGGAAAAGTGCAATCTGTAGGTTGAGCCATGATGCTGTTCTCTAACCTGTAGACATCACACAAAAAACCTAAAATTTCAACTTTTTCCCTATGGAACATAAAATTTTTGGTATTGATGAGAAAGAAAACATTCCCAGAGCAATATATTCCTGCTGCCCTCCAAGACACTCAAAGGAATATGTGGATGCCTTTATCCTTCTCCTCCTAAATAGGCCAAATGTTGTGCTATCAACCCACTCTGTGTATTTTTTTAAAATAAATAAAGTACAAACATTTCCAACAGTGCCCTTAAGAGAGGTTTATTTGCCAAACACGAAGAAAGGAGGAAGCTGCCTCTCTTCTTGGTTCCAGTTACAGAAAAGTGTTTGCTTTAAAATGGAAAAACAAGGAACAGACTCCTGAGCTCTTCATCTCTGCACAACCCATTTGGTGTCTCCACCCTGATCCCATGGTGTTCATTCTAGACTTGGGACAGGGTGGGATTTAGTGAACTCTCCTTGTTAAAACATTGGCAGGACATCAATAATCTGGAGTTATTTTTGGAAAACAAGGGAAACTGGGCTGTTATCTTATTGGAAAGCGTGGCTGCTGAGAAGGCACAATGTTTTGAAGCAGAAGCTTTACTCCCTCTTTGCAGAATTTGCTGCCCATGCACAGAAACCCCATGGAAATGACACTTCTGGGCTGTCTCTGGTTGTGTCAGTGCTGGAGTGGCTTTGGGATTGGGATGTGCATTTCCCATTGATTCCAGCCAGTCAGGAACACCTGAATTTATGGGATAATTTTGCCTGGAAAATGAGCATATTACATTTCCCAGTGATTACCACTTAATTCTTCTGCTATCAATCCTGCTGGGTATTTTCAGTCAATCGAGGCTTTCTTGTGCCAATTTTCCTACTTCAGGGCACTTAGGAGCCCTCCAAGGAGCCAAAGAGCAGAACCCAAATCCAGCTGGCATTTGAAGGCCACTGGAATATATATGATCAAGGCATTAACTTTGTTCCTTTATTGCTCCTTTCCTTCCTGTTCTGTCCTGCACCAGCAGAACTCATTTGCCATTTGGGCCTTAAATATTGCATGGCTTTGGTTCATCCTGAGGCTTTCATGGAGCTTTCTGTCCATAGAATCCATGAACAGGCTGCTGTGGCACAAATGGAGCTTCCAGGGGTGGCTTGGTGGCATCCGAGTGGTTTAGGAACCCTGCCTGGGGAAGGGGGTACCCCCATGAGCCCAAAACATCAACTTTGTGCCTCAAATTGTTGTATTTGGAGCTTTTTGCCTGTCTGCAATGCATTCATGATATCCTGTCTCATTCTCTCATCCTGTGGCACTGCTTCTAAAGGTCTCACACTTTTAAAGCATCAGCTTTAGGACCACAGCTCCTGTGGAATAATGTTTAGTGTCTGAGTGACCCAAAAGAATCATTATTGTGGTGATTAAACCAACAGGTTTAATTGTGTTTGAATGGGGTGTTTCATTGAGGGTTTTTCCAGGAAAACTAAAGAAAATAAAAAGAGGAAAAAACATCACTTTACAGAAACCATGTTTGGTGCTGGAAAAGATTTCAAAGGAAAATTCCTGAGCAGAACCAGGTTGGATGGGGCTTGGAGCAACCTGGGATAGTGAAAGGTGTCCCTGCCCATGGCTGGGGGTGGAACTGGGTGAGCTTTAAGTTCCCTTCAGCCCAAACCACTCCATGATTCTGTGATTCTCTAACTCTTCAAGAGCTCATTAATGCTGCAGAATTCCTAATGTTCCATGGTTTGTCAGGGCTTCCATTTGAAACCTTTTTTGAAAAGTTTTATAACACAGCAACCAAAAATCCCTTTGTAATCAAATGGAAGTGCAAAGCATCATCTTTTCAGTTTTGGGTTTTTTTAATAAGCATTTAGAAGAATTTTTAAATAATTTTAAGTGCTGTAGAGAGATGGCAAAGAAGAAAAACAAAAGGCAAGTGCTCATTTGAAGCCGTCCCCTTGCAATTTTAAAAAGGCCTCATTTAAAAGTCTCGGTTTGTTTATTTATCAGCACTTAACGTTCCATTACTTTCCTATCCGAGAGAACTTTTTGCCAATAGATGCCAGGATATTTCTTCTACAAATGTTTAGGCCTTTCTGTACTTAATGCACTTAAACAAAGGCAGGATCATGAGCTGCTGAAATTGGGGAAAAGGTAAAATAAAATTTTTTGCTGTTTGCTGGGTCATGCAAATCCAAACCTCTGGTGGCACCAAGGCCTGGACTTGACTATCCCTGCAAACATCCCATTTTGTCCTCAACCTTTGTTTTTATTTTATCCCCAATAAGCCAGGAGAGTCATCTCTCTGGACAGAGTCCTCTCCCAGTCTCCAGCACTCCTTGCTCCTTTGCTTTCCATGTCCTACAGGAATTTAATCTAGCTCTTCCAAGGTTGTCTAAGTAGTTTCAGAGCCTTTAATTTCTCTTGCTGATGGAGAAGGGATTCATTTTGCAGACTTCCCACTCATTCCTCATCTTTCCCAGAACATGGAGCAATTTCCAAGCATGACCACATCAAGCCCATGGTGTCTCCCTGCAGAAATCGCATTCAGGAAAGAAATTCCTGCTTATTGTCTGCTCCAGAATGAGTTCAGAAACTCACCATGTCTGTATTTTCTGTGGGATCTGGGTTTGTTGGCTCCTTTTCCCCAGTTCAAAGGGACAGATCCCCAGTTCTGCTGGGACAGATCCCGGTGGAAATGGACACTTGTTTTGACAGGAGGATCCAGCTACTCCGAAATCTTATCCCTGGAAAAGGGAGCAGGTGTTTTCCAGCAGAGCCTGCCTGCTCCAGCTGGGCAGAGCCTGATTCCCAAGTTGTGATATTGCTCCTGCCTGACCATGCCCAAAGGGACACCAAAACACTTCCCTTTTTCTTCCCATCCTGCAGAGTGGAGTTTTAATGAAAATTGGGAGAAGTAGAGTTGGTTTGTTGTTTTTTTTTTCTGAATCCTGGTGACTGCTCCTATTCCAGACATGGTGGAGCCTTGGTTTTTAGGCAGGGATAGTGGATTGGAAGGTAATGCTGCCCATGGCAGAGGGGTTGGAACTGAATGATCCTTAGGGTCTCTCTCAACCCAAGCTGTCAGTACCAGCAGGAGGTTCCATATACCCACATTTCATCCCTCACAGCTTCCCTGGGCTGAGGCTGTGGGATGGCTGTAACCGGAATATGACATCAGCAAGTCCTGGTGTTTTCCTGGAAGAAAATTAGTTTCACCAAAACAATTGGGAAGGGTGGAGAGCCAGACTGGTGGGAAGATCCACCACAGGGCAGAAACGAAGGGAGAAGACACCAACAGAGGACATGCCCAGGGATGGCTGCTGTTCCTAGGCAGGAGCATGGAGGGAGGTTAAATTTCAACAAACCCCAAGGGCATGAAACATCAGAGAATTTATTCTGTGTTCTGACAGCAAAAACTCCCAGTTTAAAAGGGCTGGGAGCACCCGAAACAATCGAGGGCACAGCCAGGCAGGAGCACAATTGTGCTGGGCATGAATAGAAGGAAGAAGCAGCTGAATATCAGGAAATGTTTGGAACAATGCAGAGATTGGGCTTCGCTGGAGGCTCACAAGGGAAGTGGTAAAAGCCACAAGGGCTGAATAATGGAAAACCAGACAAAACCATGGTGTGCATGTCATGGAGAGAAATCCTTCAGCACAGGCCTGGGGAATTCTCAATCCTTAGAGAACACAGCATTGCTGTTGTGTTAATAGTGTCTTTAAGTGACCGGGTTTGAGTCACGGATTGAAGATTCCTTGCAAAGGAGGGAGATGGAGAGGCCCTGGCACAGATTGCTTGGAGAAGCTGTGGCTGCCCCATCCCTGGAAGTCTCCAAGGCCAGGTTGGAGCAACCTGGGACAGTAGAAGGTGTCCCTGCTGATAGCAAGGGATGGGACTGGATGAGCTTTAAGGTCCTTCCCACCCAAACCAGTCTGGGATTCTGTCTCAACCCCAAAATGAGGCAGTTTGGAGCCCAGGGCTCACAGGGAGCTCTCTGATTGTGCCCAGCTGGGGTCAAACGCACAAATTGTGCCTGACTTGTAGGACCTGCATTAGCAAAGCTCATTAACAGAGCTAATCTTGCCCAGCCTGAGCTTTGCTGGTGCACAAACTCCCAGTGTTATGCAAATACAAGCAGGTTTATTGGTGTTATTCCACCACTGCTTCACTCCCACTCTCCAGTTGTTGCTGGGACTTTGGCCTCCCCTCAGCCTCACTAATTGCAATTAAGCTTTTGGCAAAGCAGTCAAGGCTCTCTGCTCTGGGTTTGCTCCATATCCCTGGAAGATGAAGATAAGCATTTCCTTGGGAATGGCTCCAAAATGCCTCCAAAACGCCCATAAGGGAGCCCTCATACCCCCCAACCCTGGTACACCAGGACCTGACCTTCTTCTTCCCGACCCTCCCTTCTTCAGCCTGTAATAAACACTTGGCATCAACTGGAAGTCCAGTCTGAAGTTCAGATTCATCCCAAAGCTTGTAGTTCATGACCCAGAATTCCTGCCCAGGCTGACTGGTGTCCCACAGGATCTCCTGACAGGAGATGGGCATTTCTTCAGGACCACCAGGTTGGAAATAGAGCACCAAGCAAAAAAATCCAGGAGATAAACCAAATAAAAACTGCTTTGCTAAAAGCATTTTGACTCCTGAGGAAAGAAGAGCTTCACCATGCCAGGGAAAGGCCTCCCTGTCCAGGAGCTCCCTAGATAAGAATGGAATTCCTTGTATAACCTTTCCCTTTATTACCAGAGCTTTGTCTATTTTTTTCCTTTTACCTTTCCTCTGTTGACTCCTGATGTCCTTCCAAGCCTGGGGAAGGCATGGCTGCCCCATCACACCCCTGTAGCAATGGGGATCAAAGACACACGGACCTTCTTGTTGTTCCAAAAAAGACTGTTTATTGTAACAAACCGAGTCTTTTTATACTCTAAACTTAACCAAACTTAACTGAAACTTAACCAAAATGAGCACTCGTTGGCTGCCTGCCACTGCGGTGTCATTGTTCACACATCCCTTTATCCAGTCAGCTCTCTGTTCATGTGGTGTCCACACATCTCCCATGATGCCTTAGGAGTTTAGTTTTTATATTTTTCATATATTTATAATCCTGCAGTTCTTTAGTGAATAACTCTAAACTCCATATGGAGTGTTAGCTACTGTTCTCCCAGTTTGGTCAGACAAAACAATTCCTCTCTAGGCCTGGGAATCGAGGATACCTCACTGTCCCAGGCCCTGGGAGATGTAAACAAAAGTGAGTTGTGGAGGAGCAAACTTGGGGTAAATGACTTAATTACCTGAAGCTGTAATTGGAAGATTAACCCCCAATATGCAAATGGAGCAAATTTATAAAAGCGTGAAAACCCATGACCCATCATCCATTTTTGGGTGTAGCCCCTGGGGGGGCTTTGTCTGCCTGAAATGTACCTGAAGGCCCTTCAATAAATATAACTGCTTTTTATTCCCTTTATTTTGTCTGGCCTCTGCTTTTAGGTAGCCCCGAAAAGGCATCACCCCAACCAATCACTGCCTTATGCACAAGGCGACCATCAACCGACTCTCTGGCCCACAGCTGAATCCTTCCCAGAGTGCTTTCTGGTGAACAAAAGTGAAAAAGATCCTTATTCTTATTTCCCACACATCCCTACTCTGGGGAACAGCTCTCCATGAAACGTAAGACCCTCACTCATAATTCATGGGCTTCCCATTTTATCACCACTAAGTGACCAGGGAAGGACAACTGCACCTCCTGTGACTTGAAGCCAATACAGGATTTTCTCCTGGGTTCCTGTCTTCCCTCCTTTGCTGTCTTGCTTTTCCTCTGGGAAAGGATTTAAGTAAAGCAAGGATTTTACTCAACATTTAATAGTAGTTGTATCGACTGAAATGAATAGACTGAAGCAAGTCAACCCCTCTAGTTTTACAGGGTCTGATTGAAGTGTTTCCTGCTGGTTTCTTGTTTCTGACAATGCAATTTCATGAATTATTAATCATGCTGGACTCCCCCAAGTCATACTGGCTGTGGAATGGGAGATAATAGGATGCTTTTCTTGTTTATAACAGCACCTGCAACCCAACTTCCATGGGACCTGCTGCCCTGAAGTGTGTCCTCTGGGCTTGAGGATCCTTTCATCCATCCCTTTCCCATCCCTTCCCTGTCACAGCCACAGATCTGCTCAGCAAGAAGAAACCTGGGAGGATTATCCCCATTTTCAGCTGGACAGTGACGCAGCCATGGCCAAGGGTTTGCTGAGGCTTTGATGGAGCTACTCTGGATCTTTTGGAAAGGGCTTGGATTAACCTCATGCAGCCAAAAAGCCAAATGGCCCAATGCCCGACTTCTCTACCCTGGGCCTGCCTGTCCTGGGGAGGGTTGGGAAGGTCAG
Organism: Trochalopteron elliotii; assembly: GCA_024734555.1. NCBI lineage: Eukaryota > Metazoa > Chordata > Aves > Passeriformes > Leiothrichidae > Trochalopteron > Trochalopteron elliotii. The sequence goes on from JANPWX010017094.1 coordinate 42,504, forward strand.
GGAAGTGCCTGGTGGGCTCCAAGAGGCCATGGTTGGTCCCCAGTTGGACTCAAGGTGGGTTTGGAGCAGGACGGGATGTGGAGGCTGCCAGGATGTGCTGACCCCTATCAGTGCTGAGGGCAGAGCTGAAGGCAGATCACAGCCCAGGAGCTGCAGATGGAGTTTCCTTGCAGGGCTGGAATATGAGTTCCCAGTCAAGGCAGCACCTTCCAGCAGATCTCACTCCATGCCTGGGGGGATCCAGCTCTGGCTGCATTGGGATCCAGGACAGGAAGCAGAAACCAGCATGCCCAAAGGGAAGTGCCAGAGGAATTCAGGGAGACAGAAAAACAGCCTGGAATTTGTCCAGATCCTTGGGGTTGTCACCCCATCTCCTGCAAAAGGACCATGAGTGGCCTTTGTCCAAGCACTGTGTCCCCTGGGAGAGGTGCAGGGAAGAGGGACCAGTGCTTGAGGTGTTCCTGGATGCTGGGCCAGCTCCAGCTCCAGCTCCAGCTCCAGCTCCAGCTCCAGCCTGTGCAAGGCAGTTTTCCACAGTGGCACAGAGAGGTTTTCCCTTGGGAGCTCTGGCTGTGGCTGCACTCAGCTGAAGCTCACAATTCATATTCTCATGAAAACTCAAGGTGACTTTTTGGGCCATTCCAAGCAGATCCTATATTTATCCTAACCCTGACACATCTCTAAATAGCACAGATACATGGCAGGTCCTTGGTCAGAGAGTTCACCACTATCAGTTTCCCTGAGCGTGGTTCCTTGGAGCACTTTGTAAAGGAGCAGATCCTCCCTAAACACTGCTTTGATCCCACGTTTTTCTGACCAGCAGGAGTTGCCAGTCTCTCTCTTCTCTGTCAAGTCATTGTTATACCTCTTCTGCAAACATTATTTCCCCTCTTTCTGTTCTCTTTAGCGTTCCCAAAACACCCCTCCTACCATTTTCCAAAATCCTACTGAACCTCTCACAAATTCACAGAATCACTGAGGTTGGAAAAGCCCTCCAAGGCCATCGAATCCAACCTGTGCCTGATCCCCACTTGTCACCAGCTCAGAGCACTGGGTGCCACCTTCAGGTGTTCTTTGACCACCTCCAGGGTTGGGGACTCCAACACCTCCCTGGGCAACCCCTTCCAGTGCTTCACAACCCTTTCCATGGGGAAATTCCTCCTGCTGTCCAACCTGCACCTTCCCTGGCACAGCTTGAGGCCGTTCCCTCTCCTCCTGTCCCTGTTCCCTGTCCTAGAGTGACTCTTTGATGTTTGTATCCCCAATTGTCTGTTCTGTTTATGCTGTATGTTAAGTTCTGTACCTTTAAGACTAGTTCCGAGAGTGAAGGGGGAGAAAGAAGCAGCACAGAATTTGTTTCAAATACTACCTGACTCCTACACATTTTTTCTCCCAGACGGTGTTGTCTGCAGCACAAACGGACTGTGGGACAGAGATCTCCTGTGCTTTTAGTTAGTTTTAGCTAGCTAAAGCAAAGAAGTTCCCTGAACTGTGTTGTTTTTTTTTTTTCTTAGAACTGTTTAAACCTGCTCTGGACTGAAAAACCCAGAAAAACACTGAGAGCTCGCACTGGGGCCTAAACCTAAGCATTTTGCCAGCGCCGGAGGGACTAATAAAAGACTGAGCAAACTAAGCTACCCACAGCAAGGACTTTCTAAATTTGCCATCTCACTTCAGAACAACAAAAAGTTTTATTGTTTCATATTATTCATTCTTTGTACGTGTAAGTACTTTGTTTGTTAAATAAATAGTTTTTTCCACTTTTCTCTGAGGAAGTTCTTTCCCGGACCAGTTAGGAGAAGGGCCATTTAAGTTTACTTCCCAAAGAAACCCTATTCAAGGGTTTTCTCCCAAATTTGCCCTAAACCAGGACAAATACATTTTTACTGGCGCCCAACGCGTGGCACAAGAAAGTGGAAAAAACTTGTACTGATTGCATTTTGGTTATATTTTGTGTGGGGATAAAGCAGTCAGTAGCCATGTTGCTCCTTGAATTCATAATGTCTCTTGAGATAGAGTCCTTCTTGTGTTTTTGTTCCCTAGGCTTTTTTGAGGTTTTAATGCCTTTCTGGTCCCTAGATTTATTTTCTTATCCAGAAACAGCTCCTGTCTTGTCCCTAACACATACTTTTTACAGTAGAGGTGCACAGATTAGAATCACTATTTTGCTGGGCTCAGTGATAATGATTTATAGGAAATTTATAAAGGTACTGGAATTTGTGACATCTATTTTTGGTTTATGGTTTCTTCATCCTACCCTGCATCCTAGTTCCAGCATCATGTTTTGGGGATTTTTTATTAATTGCACCCAGTTTGTTAGAGGAGGAGTAGGAGATGAAGCTTTGCAGCCTTTCCTTTCCTTGGTCTCTTTTGAATCTGTTGTATCACTTTTGGAGAATGTTCAGTGTCTCCTGAATGTTCAAGAGACAGCCTTCCTAATATTTAATCTAGTAAGCTTCCTCGATACAGTCTCCAGCTTCTCTAGAATGAGGACTGAGATGTCCAGAGGAGCTGATGAGACCCCTGATTCAGAAGTAGACCCAGAAGTAGAGCCAGGTGTGGAAAATCCTGAGTAGTGTGGAGAATGAGAAAGAATGGGCTGAACCTTAAAGGAATTTTCTGATCCCCCAGCTTGGGAATTTTCACATGAACAAATTCAGAACCCAGACGAGGTAGGGGAATATCTGGAGGAGACCTGCCATGATAACTCTAAGGAGAAAAAGCTCATTGCAATAAACTGGGCCCTGGCATATGCTTATCACACGCTGCTAGATACTGTAGAGTAGCAGATAGAGGCAGGGGGGCAGGGAGATAAATCAGCAGCTGTCGCTATTGTATTAGGGGTGGCTGGAATAATGACAAGACTCCAAGTCCTCTTCCATAGAACCAGAGCAAATCTTTATTGTACGCCATGCTTTTATAGACAGTTCTGATGGAACAAGAGATGATTGGCCATCAAACCAACACTTCACTATCATTGGCCACTCAGGAACAACACCCTTTGAAAACCTTGCAAGTAAACAGCAAGTCATCAAAACAGCACCTGCAAGGACTGTTTTGATTCTCCCTCACAATTTCTCAGGCCAGTGTGTGGGAAAACAAGCTTTCCCACAGGCTCTGCTGGCTGTCAGCATCCACAAGCAGCTACCTCAGTCATTCAGGCTGCAGCCAACACCCCAGCTACTCATGTTGTAGCTAAACCAGACACTGAGCCTAAGTCCGCAGCTAAACCAGACAATAAGCCTAAGACAGCAGCTAAACCAGACAGTGAGATTAAGACACTGGCAGTCACTGCAGGAAAGAAGCAAACAAAACCGATCAACCAGTGGACAGTGATCCAAGTGAAGGGCCCTCAATGCCTCCCGACAGCCAATCAGAAACCCAATCAACTGACACCCAATCAGAAGCTGAACTAACTGACACACAGTCAGAAGCCCGACCAACCAGCACAAGATCAGAAGCCACTATTGAGTTCTTTTCCCTGAAGGACCTTCATGACTTAAGAAAAGATTACACTCGACTACCTGATGAATCTATAATTAATTAGTTAGTCTGTCTTTAAGATGCTGCAGGCAAGGCTACAATTCTAGATGGCACTGAAGCGAGGCATTTGAGATCCCTGTCACATGATCTGGTTATCAACCAAGAAATTATGAAAGAGGCTCACCCTTACAGTCTCTGGGAATGGGTCCCGGGAAGTGTGGCACAAAAATATCTGTGTGCAGATGATCTCTATATGCAGCAAACCCAGTGGAAGACCATAGAACAAAAGATTCAACACTTAAGAAAAATAGCAGTGGCAAAGATTGTCTTCTCAGATAACCTAAACACTAAGAACCCAGACTTGGTACAATGTACACCCGTAATGTGGCAAAAACTTGTACAACTTGGGCCACAAGAATACTCTTCTGCTTTAGCAATAATGAAGCAAGATGACACGGAGGACACCATGCTGGATATGGAGAAGAAGCTCCGAGCATATGCAGATGCCGTGCATGGTCCAACACATGCAAGAATCGCAGCTGTAAAAACACATCTGCAGAAATTAGAAGACAAGATAGAGGAGAACCACAAGAAACTCAAGGAGGACATTAAAGAGGACATTCTCCAAATCTCAGCAGTACAAGTCAGAGGTTCTAGCACTAAATGCAGATGTCCCCCAGATAGAGAGAGAAGGGGCATCCCACAAGCTAAGCTGTAGACCCTCCTGTGTGATTCTGGGGAAGACGCGAGGAGATGAGATAGAAAATCTACTGATGCTCTGGCACAACGGCTGCATGAATTGTTGAAAAGCAAGACTCAGAGAGGAAGTTCTACCAAAAAGGAAGCAGCTCCAGTTACCAAGGAAAAGAAGGATAACCAAGCTTAGAGGGGCCCTGCCTCTAGCCAGGAAGAGGCTAGGGAAAAACATGTTTTTTGGACTGTGTGGATTCGTTGGCCTGGCACATTAGAACCAGAAAAATATGAGGCCTTAGTTAACACTAGTGCACAGTACACATTACTCCCATCAAGATATGTGAAGGCAGAATCTGTTTCTATTGCTGGTGTGACAGGGGGATCACAGGATTTTACTTTAGTGAAAGCTGATGTGACCCTAACTAGAAATGAATAGAAGAAACACCCTATTGTAACCACCCCAAAAGCCCCATGCATTTTTGGCATAAACTTCCTCCAAAATGGGTATTTCAAAAACCCAAAAGGACTCAAGTGGGTGTTCAGGATAGTGGCTGTAGAAACAAAAGGTGTTAAGCAACTGAACACCTTACCTAGACTATCAGAGAATCCATCTGCTGTAAAACTTCTAAAGGGGAAGTGCAAGGAGTGCCAATTGCCACTTCAACACTGCATCACTGACAGTACAGAACAACTCAAGATACTGTAATCCCCATCCACAAGATGATCCATAAGCTAAAGAGCCAAAAAGTAGTCAGCAAAACACACCCTTCAACAGCCCCATCTGGCCTGTGCGCAAATCTAAAAGAGAATAGAAATTGACTGTAGACTATCATGCCTTAAATAAAGTAACTCCACCATTGAGCGTTGCTGTACCAAACATGTTAGAGCCCCAGTACAAGCTGGAGTCAAAGGCAGCAAAGTGGTATGCCACTATTGACATTGCCAATGCATTTTTCTCCATTCCTTTAACAGCAGAATACAAGCCTCAGATTGCCTTCACATAAAGGGGAGTGCAGTACACCTAGAACTGATTACCCCAGTAGTAAAAGCACAGTCTAACCACCTGCCATGGACAAATTCAGACTGCACTAAAAAAAGGTAAAGCTCCAGAACATCTACAGTACATCAATAACATCATTGAATAGAAAAACACTACAGCTGAAGTGTTAAAAAAAAAAAAAGATCATCCAGATTCTCCTGAAAGCCAGTTTCTCTATCAAGAAGAACAAAGTTAAAGGACCTACTCAAGAGATCCAGTTCCTAGGAGTAAAGTAGGAAGATAAACAGCGTCAATTTCCCATCGACATCATCAACAAAATTACAGCAATGTCTCCACCAACCAACAGGAAGGAAACACAAGCTTTCTTAGGTGCCATAGGCTTTTAAAGAATGCATATTCCTGAGTACAGCCAGATTGTGAGCCCTCTCTACCTGGCCACCCACAAGAAGAACACTTTCCAATGGGGCCCTGAACAGCAACACGCCTTTGCCCAGATCAAGCAAAAGATTGCTCATGCAGTAGCCCTTAGCCCAGTCAGCACAAAACCAGATATAAAAAACATGCTCTACTCTGCAGCCGGGAGCCATGGTCTGTCCTGGAGCCTTTAGCAGAAAGTGCCTAGTGAAACTCAAAGCCAACCACTAAAATTCTGAAGTCGAAGTTATAAAAAGTCTGAAGCCAACTACACTCCAACAGAAAAGGAAATTTTTGCAGCCTATAAAGGAGTCCAAGCTGCCTCAGAAGTAATAAGCACTAAAACACAACTCTTTCTGGCACCCTGACTACCAGTACTGAAGTAAATATTCAAAGCAAAAATTCCCTCTGCCCACCATGCCACCAATGCCACATGAAGTAAGTAGATTGCTCTCATCACACAGCTTGCCTGTATTAAAAAATTAAATCACCCTGAGATTTTAGAGATAATTACAAATTGGCCTGAAAGTGAAAACTTTAGTCTTACTAATGAAGAACAAGAGCAAGTAACACGTGCTAAAGAAGCTCCACCGTACAACCAATTGCTAGCAGAAGAAACACATTATGCTCTTTTTACAGATAGTTCTTATTGCATTGTAGAGATGAAACAAAAGTAAAAAGCAGCCATATAGAGCCCCACACAAGTCGCACAAACTACTAATAAAAAAGTAAGTCAAACCAACTAGCTGAACTCAAAGCCATTCAATTAGCCCTAGACATTACTAAAAAAGAAAAGTAGCCAAAGCTCTACCTCTATATTAATTCATAAATAGTAGCCAATGCTCTGTAGAGATAGCTAGAGAAATAGAAAAAGGCTAATTGGCAGCATAAAAGAAAACCAATTTAGGCTGCTAAAAAGTAAAAAGGCATTGCTACCAAGGTAAAAAAACTACCTGTAAAAGTCTGCCATGTAAATGCCCATATCCCCAAGAGTAGAGCTAATGAAAAGCACTGAAACAATGAGCAAGTAGATCAGGCTGCAAAGATAGAAGTGTCAAAATAAACTTAGATTAGCAACACAAGGGAGAGTTATTCCTAGCTCGATAGGCTCATAATACCTCAGATCATCAGAGTAAAGGTGCCACCTATAAGTAGGCACAAGACCAAAAAGTAGATTTAACCATAAACAGTATTTCTCAAGTTATCCATGACTGTAAGACGTGTGCTGCAATCAAGCAAGTCAAGCAGGTAAAGCCCCTATAGCATAGTAGGCTGTAGTCCAAATATAAGTATAAAGAAGTCTAGCAAATTAATTATATTACACTGCCCCAGACAAGCCAAACTAAGCGCTATGTACTCACAATAGTAGAAACTACCACAGGATAACTAAAAACCTACCCTGTGCCTCATACTACAGCCTGTAACACCATTCTAAGCAAGTTCTTTAAAGGCATAGTACCCCTAAAAAAATTAAGTCAGACAATAAGACTCATTTCAAAACCAGCCTTATCAACACTTAAGCTAAAGAACATAGTATGAAGTGTACCATATCCCCTACCATGCACCAGCTGCCAGGAAAGTGGAAAGATACAACAAACTGTTAAAAACCACCTTAAAAGCATTAAGTGGAGGATCTTTCAAAAATTAAGAGCAGAATTTAGCAAAAGCCACCTAGTCAGTTAACACCCGAAACTCCATCAACAGAGCAGGCCCTGCCCAGTCAAAGCTCCTGCATACAGTAAAGAGAAATAAAGTCCCAGTAGTACATGTAATAAGTTTGTTAAGGAAGACAGTTTAGATCAATTCTACCTCAAGTACAAACAAACCCATCCGTAAAATTGTCTTTGCTCAAGGACCAAGTTACACATAGTAGATAATACAGAAAGATGGAACAACACGATGTTTACCTCAGGGAGATCTAATTATTAAATAAGAACCATGTGTAAATATCACTGTTTGCTAAATGTTACTGCCATTGTCTGTATATAGCTGTATACTGTATATATATATATGTATGTATAATGTATATGTGTGTAGAGTTGGAATATTTATTAGTTTTAGTAGTAAGCTGACAATATGGGGATAAAAAGTAGAATGTCCTGAAGTGACTCTGATGCTTGTATCCCCAACTGTCTGTTCTGTTTATGCTGTATGTTAAGTTCTGTACCTTTAAGACTAGTTCCAAAAGCAAAAGAGAATAAAAAAACAGTGCAGAATTTGTTTCAAATACTACCTGACTCCTACACATTTTTTCTCCCAGACGGTGTTGTCTGCAACACAGACTGTAAGACAAAGATCTCCTACCCTTTTAGTTAGTTTTAGCTAGCTAAAGCAAAGAAGTTCCCTAAACAATTTTTTTTTCTTTTTCTTATAACTGTTTAAATCTACTCTAGACTGAAAAACACAGAAAAACACTGTGAGCTTGCACCTGCGGCCCACTGGGGCCTAAACCTAAGCATTTTACCAGTGCCGGAGGGACTAATAAAAGACTAAGCAAGCTAAGCTACCCACAGCAAAAACTTTCTAAATTTGACATCTCACTTCAGAACAACAAAAAGTTTTATTGTTTCATATTATTCATTCTTTGTACTTGTAAGTACTTTGTTCGTTAAATAAATATTTTTTTCCACTTTTCTCTGAAGAAGTTCTTTCCCAGACCAGTTAAGAGAAGAGACATTTAAGTTTACTTCCCAAAAAAACCCTATTTGAAAGTTTTCTCCCAAATTTGCCCTAAACCAAGACATTCCCTGGGAGCAGAGCCCGGCCAACACCCAGCTGTCCCCTCCTGTCAGGGAGTTGCGCAGAGCCAGAAGGTCCCCCCTGAGCCTCCTTTTCTCCAGCCCTGTCTTTGCCCAGCACTGGAGTTAAACTTTCCCCTGGTTCCAGGAGAACACATGGTTTTGCTTAGCTCTGCTGTAGGAATTCCATGCCGAAAGTCGTGGATGTGGCTCTGCCAAGGCAAAGTAACCTCCGCTGTGAACTTGGACCATCAAAGTTTGGCCTTGTTTGTTTTCCTATGTAAGGATTTACCAGCTGCTGCTCTCTGACATTTCCTGATGTTTTCTTTTTCCTAATCCAGACGTCATTGTGACAATCCATGTTTGTCATCCCACGTGCAGGGGGTGGCCAGGTATCCCACGAGGCCTTTGCTCCACCCAGGGCAGGATCCAGCAGGGAATCCCAATTTACTGTTTGGACCAAATTTACTGTGGGGGGAACAGGTACAAGCAGTGTTTTACACACTCAGCTCCCAGAAAAAGACTTGCAGAAATCTTGATAGAAGCTGTGGAAAATGCCAGGGGATAGTGGAAGAACTGGATATTTTATATTAACTTTTCTGAAATGTTTGCTCTGAGAAATTTATTTCCTTGGAGATTTCTGTGTTGGATTAGAGAAAACAAGGGGAAACCTGACTGTAAAAGTGTGTATTTTCTCTTGTGAGACACCTGAGTATTCCTTGGGATTCACTTTGGTCTATTCTGAGGGAAAGCTTCTCACAAGGAGCACATCCTGGAACTGTCACAACCAGAGCTTGAACCTTGTCATTGGCAGGTGGACATTTGTGTTCCCAAAGTTTGGGATAATTCCCAAAGGCTCCTGGCTTGGTGTGTGGCCCTTGTTCCTGCCAGGGGTTGGTGTTGCTTTATCCACATCCACATCCATGGATTAGCCATGCTGGATAAGGACAACTGGCAACTCTTTGTGCTGTTTGGGATTCAAATCAACGGTTCCCTATACACCTTACACTGAAAAATTGGGGTTTGAGCCTCGATTATCAGGTTTGCACAGCCTGGGCAAGAGCTCAGGTGAGGTAGGACCCTCTTGGTAAAGGATGAGAAATGTTTTATAAAAAATAATTGTGTTTTACAGAGCTGCCTTGACACAAATGAGGGTTTGAGACCATTTTGTTGGCTTGTTGCTTCTACCAATGACAATGACTTCACACAATGTCATTTAGAATTTGTGTCCTACCTGATGTCTGAGAGAGCAGTGGAATCGATTTAGGCTGCAAACAGAGCCCTCCAAAGCTCAGAAATGCCACAGTTTCAGTTGTCTGCCAGATTTTTTGCACCAGAAAATGTATTTTCTGTATATTTTCTCTATATTTTCTGCATATAGTTCTCTCCACAAGCTGCCACACTATTTGGGTGCACAGGATGAAATACAGAGCTTGAAAACCTTGCTAAGTCTTTGTAAAGAAAGAGTTTTGCCAGTTCAGAGGTTTTTTTAACTTGCCACATGTCAAAGGGTTCCTCAAATGACATCAATGCAGATTCTTGGGTCAAGTTGAGAAAATTACATTTTGAATGACATTTGGGAGCTGTTATCACTGACCTTTAGAGTGCAGAGAAAAAGATGTTTGAGATGTGGGTCCCAGCTCTCTCTGCTGATTTCAGTGACTGTTTGTATCACTCCTGGAGATATTTGAACACATTAAAAACAAGGAGCATGTTCAGGATCCCTGTAGCCCCAGGGAAGCATTGGGAGCAGCCTGGATGGACCCAACTCCTCACCTGGAAAACCTCAACCTGTGCTCCTGGCACGTGGCTTGTCTTTGTTCCAGAAATCCACAGGCAAAAAAAAAAAAAATCATCTGGCACCAAACCTGGTGTAGCTTCAGGGCCAGAATCCAGGGAAAAGCATCTTCAGGGAGCAGAGCTGTGAAGAGGAGTCTCTAGGGGAGTGGGATGTAATTCCCAGCTCCAGACAGAGCTGTCTTCAGCCTGGCAGAAGCACAGAGGACAATGCCGGTGTCCCTGCTTTTCAAAGGGAGGTTGGAAACTGGGAAGGGAGAAAGGAAGTTTCTGCTCCCTTTTCTCCCAGGGAGAAATTCCTGGGGAAGAACCAGAAGAGAATCCTACACAAACCAGTCCAAATGAGATAAAAACCCTACAGAATGAGCCATGGAACACAAATATAGCAAAATCTCTGCCCACCAGAGCTCCCCATGGCACAACCAGGAGCAGATGGGCTGGTGGGTGCCCTTTGTCCCCAGGCTTTCCCTCAGCCCATGCACTTTTGGGTTTGTTTATTTGTGTGAGTTTTCCTTAATCTGGGAGGGTTCTGGAGCTGTATTAAGCACAGAGGCTGCTCTGGCTCTGGGCTGAGCTCCACAAACACCCAGGGCATGGAGAAATGGCTGGGCAAAGGCTCAACCCTCCAATCTGATGGGTAAAAATAACCCGAGCAGAGTCTGGGAGATGAAAGCACCCACAGCACGTCTCCAAACACAAACCCTTTAATGAGGCTGAGCCACTGGGGCTGGCCTAACAATTTTAGGGGCTCTGGTGGCTAGGGTCCCCATGAATAGAGCACTTGTGGAAGGCCTCCAGTGCCACAAGAGGGGAGATGGCAGAGGGGGAAACAAGGCTCAATGAAAGCTTTAAAAAGCTCTGCTTTTCCAGGCCATATTTAACATTTAAACTGCTGTGAACTTGATATCTCCACATTCAAAATCGTTTCATGACAGCAGCATACAGAAAAAGGGAGAAAAACCTGTTCGGCTTGATTTTCAGGTAAACTTAGACTTCTCTAGGAACTTTTTCCTGGCTTTTTATATTAGTGGAAGGCAGGTAATTTAACACATTTTTACAGGCTCACAGCAGTGTCAGGGCCCCTCATGATGAGAAAGACATTAAGGGGCTGGAGTGTGTCCAGGGAAGGGAATGGACCTGGGAAGGAGCTGGAGCACCAGGAGCAGCTGAGGGAGCTGGGAAAGGTGCTCAGCCTGGAGAAAAGGAGGCTCAAGAGGGACTTCCCAGCTCTGCACAACTCCCTGACAAGAGAGGACGGCCAGGGGGAGTTGGGCTCTGCTCCCAGGGAACAGGGACAGGATGAGAGGGAAGGGCCTCAAGTTGCGTCAGGGAAGATTTAATTTGGATATTAGGGAAAATTTCTTCATGGAAAGGGTGGTCAGGCTTTGGAATAGGTTGACCAGGGAGCCACCATCCCTGGAAGAGTTAAAAAAATGTGTGGGTGTGGCACTTTGGGACATGGTTTAGTAGCAAAGTGGCAGTTTTAGATTAACAGGTGGGCTTGATGATCTTAGAGGGCTTTTCCAACCTTAGTGGTCCCATGATTCTCTGATTCCTGTGAGATTTGTGTTAATTTGTATGTTTGCATTTGCAAACAGCCTTGTGTTAGAAACAAACACTCCAGATATTCCCAGTACCATGATGGGGTCCTGGCTCTGCCAGGTGTTCCTGTGTCCCCTGGCAATGCTGTGGCTGGAGCTACTGCTGCCGAGGCAGCTCATCCTGTGCTAATTAACTGATGGGTAACGAAGCAGGGGAGGCTGTTCTGTGCCAGCCCCACTCTGTTCCCACACTGAGGGACTCTGTCCAGCCCAGGTGTCCCTGCACAGACAGGACGAGCTGTGCGCATCCCTGGAACTTGCCCAGGAGCCCAGGTCACGTCCTGTAAAACATTCAAACCCATGGAGCTCTGGCAGCCTCCCCAGCTCCCAGAGTTTGTTGGATGTTGCCATGGAGAGCAGGAGCTCTTCCTGCCTTGCATCTGGCTGCTTTTCCAGCCGCCGTGCTGAGGGCAGGGAGCACAAACCCTGCGGGCAGGCACAGAATGCCAGGAGAGAGAACAGGCTGTGCTGCTGTCCTCAACCACAAGCGTCATCACCCACCTACAGCCCACAGGTGCCTTTGTGACAATAAATAGCATTTGGTGACTTTCTGGGCTTAGTGGTGGGGGTGTCCAGGTGTCTCAGAGCTGCCAGGAGCAGCCTGGAGCCTGTGGATGAGCAGGACACTCAGGGTAGCCAAGAGGTGCTACCTGCTTTCAATTCCATAAATTGTTGTTGCCTGAAAAAAGGAGAGATTCAGGCTGGACATCAGAAGGAATTTCTCAATGGAAAGGGTGGTCAGGTATTGGAAGGGGCTGCGCAGGGATGTGGCAGTCCCCATCCCTGGAGGTGTCCAAGGAAGGCCTGGATGTGGCATTCAGTGCTCTGGGCTGGTGACAAGGTGGGGATTTGGCACAGCTTGGCCTTGGTGATCCTGGAGGTCTTTTCCAACCTCACTGATTCTGTGAAAGTTGGATTGGGCCCACAATGTCATGTGGATGCTCAGTAAATTCCTGCTTTCTAGGGCCAGGGGCAGTGGGAGATGTCACCTGCTTGTCCCTGAAAGCGTAGAAGTTCCAGCTTGCACAACAGGCAGTGGAATGAGTGTAAAACCCTCCCTGCAGAGCTGCCAGGGAGTTCTGCTGGGTTATTTCAGTCCTTGGACATGATCAAGCAGGAATTTGGCTAAGGAAGGGCAGGAGCCAGGTGTAGCTGTGGCACCACAGGAGCATCCCTAATCCTGATGCTGCTGGGATGGTATTCAGAGAAGCTTGAGATGGGCTCTGGCAGGTGCAGGTCTGCAGCCATATGGGGTAATTTGGGAACGACTGAGGCAGGAGGTCATGAAATAGTGGGGGACAACCTTTCCCTGACCTTGCTCCAGTGAAAATCCAAGCCATGGAACAGGGGTTTTAGTCAACCTGGTCTGGTTGAAGATTCCCTGCCCATTGCAGAGAGCTGGAACGAGATGGTGTGGAAGGTCCCTTCCAACCCTGGGGACCTGCAGCAGGGTGTGGATGAGCAGGACACAGCCCTGGCTCCCCCATCCCAGCCTGAGGAGCTCCTGCTGCTCTTGGCAACTCCTGGGTCCGCCAGGATTTTGGGAAGTGCTGGATCAGCTGGGGGTGGGACTCACCTGTGCTATAAATACCTGTCCTCTGCCAGAGCAGGACTTGGGCTTGGAGTCAGCAAAACATTCCAGCATGTACTCAGTCACACCCAACCCTTGGCAGAAGTTGAGCATCTGCTTATTTTCAAGCCTGCACTTTTAAATTTTGGGGGCTGAAGTGGTGCTGCCACGGAATGGCCAAGCTGGATGTTGGTTATGATGGGTTTTGTTGACTACCTGGAGCTCCAGGGAATGCTGCCTTCAGCTCTAACACTTTTAAAGAACAAAAAATAGTCCAAAGCTGAATATATGGGAATAAACATTCCCACAAGTCATCTGCTGTTAATTTAAAGTCAAATTAATTCATTTTAATCCAAAAGCAGAAGAGCAGCTTTCAGCCTCTGAAGACCATTGAATATTACACTTGATATCATCAGTAAAAAGGATTGCAGGGCATGTGTTGTGGTGCATTTTGAGTTTCACCAAGTTCTGCATGCTTTTGTTCCTTGTTTTAAAATGGTTCCTCCCTGTACCCTCATGTTAAACCCTTTGGTTTTTCCAGAAGTATAAGTCCTGTCCATCACTCTGTAGCCCAGCCCAGAAGCCTGGAAAATTCTGGTGGGGCTGGGGGGTGATTCGGCAAGTTCTCGGTTCCCCTCTCTCTTTTATGTATAGAACTGTTCTACTGATTACCCCTTTTGTTCTTAGTCACTCCCCCCCTTTTTTCTGGGATTGGTTCTAGATTGCCCCCTGCCCCTCTACACGCCCCCTGTACTTAACCTGAGACCCGAGAGGGAAAATCTCACTTTTACTTGGGCCCTCTGGGTGGAATAAAACCCCAGTTGAAACCCACGTGGAAGTCCTCCTTTCTTTCACACCATAACCACGCTTTTGCCTGAGGCCAGGACCCACAAGATCAGAGAGATACAAAGCTGTACCTTTGAATGCGAGTTCGGTGAAGAAGTTAGCTGGATCTCAGCTCTGAACCCCCGCAGGCATGTTTTATTTCACCAAGAGCATTGAGTGCTTTGCCAAACTCTCTCCTGAGGGTCACTGCAAATGTGTTCTCCTGCTTTTCATACAATGTGGTTGTGCAACTCTTTAACTATTCCTGCAATTTTAGCTTGGAGGCTTCTCTAATGCAAATGTGTATCTTGGTCTCACAGATTTATCTCCCCCTAAATAAATAAATGTATGAACAACCTTCCTTCAAGGGCCTGAAGGGGCTCCAGGACAGCTGGAGAGGGACTTTGGGCAAAGCCCTGGAGGCACAGGACATGGGGGAATGGCTTTAGGATGAAGAAAGTGAGATTTAAGTTGGATATTGGGAAGAAATTCTTGTCTGTGAGGATGGAGAGGCCCTGGCACAGAGAAGCTGTGGCTGCCCCTGGATCCCTGAAAGTGTCCAAGGCCAGGCTGGATGGGGCTTGGAGCAACCTGGGTTAGTGGGTGTTCCTGCCCATGGCAGGGGGTTGGAAATGGATAATCTTTCAGGTCATTTCAGATCCAAACCATTCCATGATTCCATAATCTCACATGTGCCATGCTGCTACAGATTTTTACCTGAAATATGGGAACCAATCACTTCCCAGCAGAGAAGATGCAAAGTGAGGAGCTCACCTAAATCCCTCGGACAAGTTGAACTGTGCCAGACCTATGTTAAATTAAATCAGGAAACAGCAAATGGGCATTGCTTGCTTTAGATCTTCATTTACCTTTTCTTCTGCCTCACATGGAGGAAAGACCTCAGTGGAAAGCAGGAACATTGGGCAGCTGCCTCTGAGCGCTGGGTGTCTTTGATATGTTTGATTCCCTGCAGCTGCTCGGGGTGAGTTCATTATCTCCTTAAAGGAGGAATTCCTATTTTTACAGGGTGATTAGCAGGCTGATGGAAACATGGAGAGAGCAGAAACCAAAATATTTAGGCAGGGCCATAAAGCGCTTCCCAGAGCCGACCCCGTAGCTGCAGCAAACGCTGGTGGTTTTTGGGTGATATATTTTTTTCTAAGGGATAAATTGCTGGAATAGTTGGAAGTGAGCATTGCCTTGTGCTTGCACGTCACTCTGCAGGGCAGAGCTGCACTGACAACCATCAATGGGGTGCTTTGGCCTCACTGAGCTGTTCCCAGTCAGTTGTTGTTGTCCTGGTGTTGGGTCCCTGTAGGAATGACAGATGTGGCAGAGCCATGCTGGAACACAGCAGCTTGGCTGGGACAAGGGACAACCTTCTGGGGGCAGAGAGCTCTCAAATTTTGGATGGCTGTAGATCTCCCCCCATGGATGTACTCCATGGCTGGGGATGATTCCGTGCATACTCCTCTGGCACATGGATGCTCATCCTGCCCACGGCAGCGGAGCAGGTGCCAGCCCAGCTCACGCACTCCAGATTTAATAAAGATCCATAGTGTTGCTGCTGAAAAGTCTGAATCAGTCTAGTCCTGCTTGAGCTCTCCCTCCCTTTCAGCCTCCCCAGCTAATAATGGCCACATGGAAGTGATTAATGGAGCCTCGTGCAGCTGTTCCTTGTTGTTCGTGCTCCCTCAATGTGAGCTTTATCTCCCAGCACGAGGGGGACATGTTCGGCACGTTGGACCCGCCGGCTTTGCCAGCTGCAGGGGGAGCACCAGCTCCTCCCCACGCCCCTGGAGCAGGGAATTTCTGATTTTCTCCTGGTGATAAATGTGTGGCTTTAATAAGCAAGAGAAGCTCAGTCTTTGCCTGCTCTGTGCAGTCTTTGTGTCGCTTCTTTGCTGAGCAATGCCTGAGGTGGGTTTCATCTTTTGCACATTCTTGTGACCCTCTGTGTCCTGCCATCCATCATCAAGTCCTGGTGGATCCATGTCAAATGCCAAAATTGAGGATAGAGGGGAAAATCAATTAAAATCTTTGAAAAACTTTCCATGTCCGTTAAGAAATCTCATTTTCTTTGGCAAACATTTGCTAGAAAGTTGGAGCTCAGCTCCACATTCTGTCCAGCTGGCAGCCAGTTCACAAAGTCATCCATAAATTGTTTGGAAACCCTGTTATTGACAACAGTAACCATTAACACACTTAATCAGCTAAAAAATAATGCACATATGGGCAAAAATAAATGCAGGGCTATGGGTTTAACCCACACTCCTGAGGGCCATCCTGCAGAGACGTGGCTAATAATAATGAGTGAGACGGCTGATCGTGGGTGCCTTGAAAAATCAAAAGGGTTTTAATAAAGATGGAAAATAATACAAAATGCAAAACAACAAAACTGAGCACAGCACAAACTCTTTGCTTGCTACAGCACCTCGAAAAGTGAAAAGCAAAAAGCGTGGAGTTCCTTTGTTCTCTCTCTTTAGTACCTAATGGCTTAGGTGGGCTTTTTGGCCCTTGGCCCAATGGATGAAATCACAGTCTTTGAGTAACATTTCCAGGGTCCAATCTACACTTCTGGGCTGGCTCCAAGCCAATTGCAAAGAGAAATCCACAGAACTTTCCAGCTAACTTCTTAACATGTCAAAAGGTAAAATGAAACTCTTTCCCTATTTGGAAGCACCTGATAGAGGTGTAGGGATTGCATTACCACACAGGGCATGTGTCTGTTTTGTGGAAATTAAAGGAAATTAAAAATCATGAAATCACAGAATGGTTTGGTTTGGGAGGGAACTTGAAGCTCATCTTGTTCCACCCCCTGCCATGGACAAGGACAGTTTCCACTATCCCAGGTTGCTCCAACCCCTGTCCAACCTGGCCGTGTTAGACTGGAAATATGGAATTATGGAGATGGTGAGGAATCCTGCTGGGAGCTTGGGTGGATCTCATCCAGTTTCAGACCTTGGTTAAGTTCTACCAACCTTTTTCCTTTTCTACCTTCTTTTGACCCAACTTACTCCAAACCCTTCTCAGTTGAAGAACAGCCCCTGGAAGGGCTGCTGTCATGGCTGGATTTCCTTGGGATTGTTTGCATAACTTTGGATGTGCTCTTTAGGTCTGGAGTGCTTGTTTTGATCTTTGAATAATACTTGGAGTGTTGATCCATGACGTGGTTTCCTACAGCCTCCAAAGAGGTACAAGATAATAAAAAAGTTGGGTTTAGGGGTTTCTTTAATTAATTTAATTTCAGTCTTTAACCCAGCGCTGCCAAGGCCACCACTAAACCATGTCCCCAAATGCCACATATCTTCTAAACACACAAAGGGCATTTTGTGGCAATTATAACTTAAATGATTTGGTTTATCTTTCTTTGCGGCTGGAAGTCTGGGAGCTTTTGGGCATTTCCTAAATCCATTAATTTATGGGAAGAGCATCACTGAGTGATTGGGAGCTGGAGAAAATCCTCTCAAGGTGAAAAGCTAAACCTAAATGCAGAGACTGAAGCAAATGTTCATGTGCTGGCAAAATGAAATGGTTCTGTTTTCCTTTCTAATTCCTGCATTTCTGGGAAAGAAGTTAGGAATTGTCAGTTAATAATCCATAAAAATGGTAGCAGAGGTTAAAGCACAGAGTACCCAGGGCCATCACATCCATCCTCTCTCCCTGTTCTGAGCTTTCCACCTTGGAGTGGTGGAAGCCCCCCATTTCCACCCCTGTTTCCTTGGAGTTTAACCAAGCACAGCTTCACCACCTGGGAATTTTGTGGAGGTTCTCCCTCCAGGGATGCACCTGCTAAGAAATACAAGGAAATCTGGTAGGACCCCATAGTATGGGAAGAAGAGGTGACCCAGCTTCTCAGCACGAAAGAGGGACACATTGTACAGACACACAGGTGTGTGAGGATTAATGGGACCTCCCCACCAAAACCCCCTTTTCCTGTCTGTTGGACCACAAAACCCAGGCAGAAGAAGAAACACCTGGTGTTCCAGGGGTTGTTTTTCAGGTTGATATAAGAGGAAAGGAGCAGTTTTACCATGAAGGCAACACATTCCAGCAGCACCCAGGTCAGCACACATCTCTTAAGTTCCACTCTTTGTGCAAAATCAGCCTTAAAATGGGCTGAAGTTGTACTTTTGTTTAGAAATAATAAATGGCAGAGAAATGCACCCACCAGAGAGCTCTGGTCTGATCTTTGGGCTCTTCCATGTGATCTGCCCTCATCCACAAAGTACAGGAGTTGATGCCTTTGGAATATTCCCTTGGGATTGCCTGGACTGGTCTTGTCCAAGGCAGACTCACAGCTCATTTACTGAGCCAGCAATGAGCCACAAAAATCCTTTTCATGAATAAAAAAAATTCCCATTTCTGTGTCAGCATAAGATTTAGTCCCTCTCCTCATTTTGAGCAACTGTTTGACTCTTTGGAGGGAAGTGATCAGGCATTCTGGAAATTCAATTAATTCCCTGGGTCACAGGGTAGTCCTAAGACAAGGAGTTAAACTTGTTTCCTTTTCCTTTGTTTTTAAGCTCATTTTCATAGTGTCCAGAGCATAGCTGAGATAAGCTCTGCAGTAAACACACATCAGGACCAGATTCTGCAAGGAAATATAGTTTTGTCTTTTTTTTTTCCTTAAACCAGGGCTTTAACTGGATCCTTGTCTAATTCTCAAGGTCATTGTTAAATATTTTAAATACTTGGTGAAATGCCAAACTATTTTCATTGCCTTAAGTTTTCTCCTTGGAGAATGCTTGCAGACAAGGAAAAGTGCAATCTTCAATGGTTGTGACAAAAAGAAACCTGCCTTGACAAGCATTTTTGTGACTCAGGAACTTTACTAAAGTTTTATTTATATTGAGTTGGACCAAGTGTCTTGGCATATATTTAATCACCAGCAGCAGTATTTAGTTGAATTGAATTGAATTGAATTGAATTGAATTGAATTGAATTGAATGTGTTTAATCTCTGCAGCAGGACTGTGGTTATTATAGGTTTTATTTATTAGAGAAAAAATGGTTTTATTGCTGTGTTTTGTATCAAATCTTGGCTGAAACCATCATCAGGCTTTAGATGGGCCTGGATGAAGCAGGGGAAGGCCTGGTGGCCCCTCCTTCTTAGAGCACATTCCCTCTCCAGGAACATCCACAGGGCTGGGGAAGGCAAATGGGACAAATTGAGAGAAAAGTGGATTTTTCCTTTCTTCGCATCCAGTTGTGGGGAATCATTTTGCAGTGAAAGCCTCTCCCAGGCAGGGCAAGAGCTCCTTGGTGGTTTGGGTCAGGCTTTTATCTACAGTGGAATAATAATGCCTGAGTAAGCCTGGATCTTGCCACAGCTTGGTTTTTTATTTTCTCATTTTTATCCTGGGAAAAAGGGAATTAAGATCTTTCTGTGACACCCTTTCACCATCACTTTTCTTGAGGGAGGAGCTGAGGAGGCTTAAATGAGGTTGGAGTTTGCACCAGGCCTGTGCTCTGGACTGAGTGTGGAGATTGATCAAAAATGCTCAAAGGATGAATTTATGGTTGGTCTGATTGGGAATTCTGATTTGCTCAGAGGAAGGAGCAAACAGAACCTTCCAAAGCTGGATTATGAACAGGTGAGACATTTGTGTTCCTTTTGTGAGAGCAAGGGAGCATTATCAGTCAGAAAAGAAATTAACTTGACTAAAACAAATCATTTTTATTTCCTTCCAAGCCCTAATTTTGATTTCTGCAGATGATTTACAGTGAAACTCCAAAGTCTCTGGAAGCATTGGGCATTATCCCTGTTACAGGGCTGGGCTGGGCTTAATTCCCCTTGGTTTTTCCATGATGAAAGCTGGTCAGGTGCTGGCACAGCTGCCCAGGGCAGAGGTGGAGTCCCCATCCCTGAGGCATTTAACAGCCACGTGCATGTAGCACTTGGGGACATGGGTCAGGGCTGGGTTTGGCAACACTGAGGGAATGGTTGGACTTCATTATCTCAGAGGGCTTTTCCAGCTCAAATGATTCCATGAGTCTGGGCTGGGATTTAGAGGGCAATGTGCCCCATCCTAATAGGCCACTGGCTGTGGAGACAATGTGGGGACAATTTTCTCCCCATTGTGGACAATTCTGATTGACTCTGTGACAATGAGAAGAGCACTGAGAAGAGGAGAAGGGCAGGACATGGCGTGGGTCTGACATCTGCCACTGTCACCACCAGAGTGGCCTCTGATGAGGCAGAGAAGGGCTGCCTGGAGGTGTCTGTTCATAATTAAATAACAACAGCAATAATCTTGAGGGATTTAATGAAAAAGGTTACAAAACATGCCTTGCTTTGTAGAGAAAACAAAGATCTTTTATTTTGCAAGTAATTAATCCCTTCTTTCCCCCTTCAAGGCTTTTTCCCCCTTCCCAGGAAAGAAGAGAGTAGAAATTGGGATTCATTTCTTTCATTTCCCTGTCCTCAATGAAAATTTAGGGAAACCATAATTCACATGAGCACATTCCATAGAGTGAGGAGAGAAGAGTGAGGGAAGAGATTCCCAAGATTTAGCAGGTGGAGCCATCACCCAGACCCAAGAGAGGTTGGAGTGATGCTTTTTTAGGCTCTTGGCAGTTTTGCGGCATTGATGCGGCTAGAAACTGGCAAAGCTTTAGGAGACAGGCAAAAGGTGGTGCCTAAAACCCTGACTGGATAAAAACCTGACTGGATAAGAACTTGACAGCCCCAAAACCTGACTGGATAAATGCCCTAGATTCCCTCTCCCCTGCAGTCCAACCCAGGCCAGCTACGGACCACAGGGGGAAATCTGAACTAGGACGAAGATAAAGGACAAAAAGGTGCTCTTAATCCTCATGGGAAACAGTCCCACAGCTTTAATGTAGAACTCACACCTTAAGGTCCAGGAGGAAAAAGAGGGCGAGACCCCTCGTGCGAGGAGTTTTAAGCCCTAGGGAAGAGGGGGAGGGCAGGGGGTCTGTTGACCAATAGGGACTGACCCAGGGGGAGGGGAGAGACAGAGGGTATTAGGTGAAGGAAGTGCAAAGGTTTATGGGAAAGTGCAACCCAGAAACACCCAGTGCAAAACAAGCTAACTACTTAGTGCAATACAACATCTCACCCTTGTGTGTTATAATAAAGTTGAAAGAAAGGCGTCGGGCCTACTTGGATGCAGAATAAGTATTTAGCCACCACTTCTGATTTTCAGGCAGTTTTGCCTGCTCTTGGCCTGCAAGCTCTGCATGGCAGACTTCCAAGGTAGTAGGGATTAAACCACTGAGGGCTTTTAAAACTAGGCAGCGTAGGATTCTGAATGCCAATACAATTAAAAACAAAACAACAAAAAACAACAGGATTGTCTTAATTATCGAAGCCCACCATCCCGAGAGTTCCCAGCCTTTGAACATCCCGCTGAACCAGTCCTCGGATTCTTGCTTCATCTGTCCAACCATGCTTTTCAGTTCTTTGAGGGCAGTGTGGATGTTGGGTGCTTTCAATGTTAAATTCATGCAACAGAGTCCTTCAAATTCCTGGCATTCGTGTCCATGCAGCAGCAGGAGGAAGTCAGTGGCAGCATGGTTTTGGAGAGTTGCCTGCCTGGTAATTTCCTCATCTTCTAGGAGGGGGCTGATGGAGGTGGATGTTAAGTTTGCCTGTTTGACTACCCAGCACTCTAGGTGGCTCAGTTCACCTAGAGCTTTGGCTGCTGTGACCCAGGGAAGGAAGAGAGACACAGCAACTCTTTTTGATTTTGACCAATAAAAAACTTCTGAATTACAATTTGGGTCCAAATTGTCAAAGCTTCTCTTATGAATTTTGTTAGCCGAATTGTCTTCCGAGTCCATTCATCAATCATGGTTTGGTTGGGTGCCAACAGAGACAACCGCCCGATGGTGCACGATCCTCGTAAAAGCCAGGATGGGATGCCTGCCCATGCCCTATCTCCACAAATTAGGAACAGACCTTTAGGGAGACTTTTAGGGTGTGAGTAGTATGGATTGTCTGCTGTAACATGGCTCAGAATATTACACCAATTTTTTGCAGTGAATTCTTCTCGATATTGTAGTATATTGTGAAAAGCTTTAGTGCTAGACAGTGGGGTGAAGACAAAATGAATGCAGTATGGTGCTGGAGAGGAACCCAACAATTCTAATTCTTGGGGTTCCTGAGCTGCTCTGGGCAATTTTGGTAGCCACTCTTCTATGGGATTTTTTATCATTACAGCCTGCCAACGACGGATTTCGTTTGGTTGTGTGTTGTGTGATTTTGGATTCGGATTGGGCACATGTGTGTCAAACCTGTCTGGATACTCTCCAGCTTGCAGGGGAATCCCTACCAGGCAGGTAGACATTGGGTCTTTTGCTGCTGCTGTAGACAGGCATATATTTTCTTGCTGAAGTGTCTGTGCCAGGGTCACCCAGATGTTTTGGCGTGGCTGAGGGACAATCCACACAGCCGTCAGACTGCTCAGTGCGAACAGGAAGACAATTTTGACAGGGTTCATCGCGAAGCTGAGGGGAGGTAGGGGATTTTTTTCTCTAAAAGGAAACACAAACATGTTTAAAGCACATTAATAATCTGAAATCTGCCGGAATTAACCCGATACTTAAGAAAGTTCTGTCTTCTTCTTCCGTCGGCGTCTTCTTTTTGAAGCAACAGCTGCTTGCTTCTCATCATCTTCTGCTGGTGCTGGGTTTTTGGGAACAAAAGGTTTTACCCACTTTTGGGGCATCCAGCGTGGGTCTGAGGGGGTGGACACGCACGCATAGCCATGCCCCCAGGTTACGAGTTCATAGGGACCTTTGATTTCCCAGGTTTCTGAGTCCCTAATTAAAACTGGTGGACGCTGTGACAACTTAAACTGATTACCGCTGTTAAAGTGACGTACCACCGGAGGACTCGTATTTTCAAATGAACAATTCAGAAAATTGATTGTGAACATTGCTTTGCAGAGGTTCTGTGGTGGTGAAATCCACGCTGTGGAACTGTTTTGCCTAGCCAGGACTTTTTTGAGTGTCTGGTGGGCACGCTCGACCACAGCTTGGCCTGTGCGGGAGTGGGGGATGCCTGTTATATGCTCCACTCCCCACTGCTGGACAAACTCTAGGAATTCCTTGCCTTTGTACGCTGGGCCATTGTCAGTTTTGATTTTCTTAGGGATCCCCAGTACTGAAAAAGCTTGCACGAGATGCTTCTTGGCATGTGCAGCCATTTCTCCTGCGTGGGCAGAGGCATAAGCTGCACTTGAATAGGTGTCAATGCTTACATGCACATATTTTAGACGGCTGAAACTAGGAATGTGTGTGATGTCTGTTTGCCACTCTTTGCAGCTCCCAAGCCCTCTGGGGTTAACTCCCATACCTAGAGATGGCATGGCTTGTTGGCAGTCAGGGCAGCTGGCCACAATGGCACAAGCCTGACTGCGTGTTAGTTGGAATTGATGCATTAGGCCTGGTGCATTTTGATGGTACTGCTGGTGACGTAGCTTTGCTTGTTGGAAAACATCTGGAAGGCGTGCCAATTCTGCTGGGGCTGCAAGGGAATCTGCCTTACGATTACCCTCTGCGATCTCGCCTGGCAAATCGGTATGTGGCTTCACGTGCATCACATAAAATGGGTGCTCCCAATGCAAAACTAAATAAATTAGTTTTGAGAGCAACCTGAAGAGACGCTCGTTCTCAATGTCCTTGAGAATTGCCTGCTCTGCCCTGGACACTATTCCCACTATGTAGGCGGAGTCCGTGACCAAATTAATTGGCTCCGAGAACCTCTCAAAAGCTCTCCCTACTGTGGCCAGTTCAGCTACCTGAGGCAATCCCTCCACAAACTCCACATCAGCTTCCCAATGCTGAGTTTGGGGATTTCTCCAAGTCATCGCCGACTTGTGGGATGCTCCAGATGCATCAGTGAACACTGAGTGCTTTGAGTGGCCTACAACTCCTTCTCTCACAAGGAATGAGGTGGAACTCTTCATTAAACAATTTGTGAGACAGGGCGTGGACTGATATTTGCCCACTGTAGCTGTCCAGGGATATTTGGAGGTTGGCATTCCCCTGGAGCAGACACTCAAACATCTCTTTGGTCAGCCTCTGGGGAGCATTCTTTTCCTTCCCAGAAAGTTTGACCCGGAGGTGAATACACGCAAAGTCACAACCAGCCAGCTCATGCAGTCTCAGCCTGGCCTTCTGGATCAGCTGAGCTATCAGCTCTTGTGGCCTTGTGATAGTCTTGGACCGTTGGCAGGAGAGAAAGACCCACTCTATTATTAAGAGCAAATCTCTCTGCTCTTCGATCCATTGAAAAATTAAACCGTGTAAGTGTGGTAATCTTCCTAGAACAATGAATTTGAAAGGCAGCTCGGGCTGGTAACAGTGAGCCTGCCTCTCGGTCAAAGCCTTTTGTGCTTTTGTTATTGCAGTTTTTGCCTCTGGGGTCAGTTCCCTGGGAGAGAGCAGCTCTCTCTCCCCCCTCAATAAATTGTTGAGGGGTGCTAAGTCTTTGTTGGTAAGACCAAGCCAGGGCCTGACCCAGTTCAAGGACCCACACAGGGAATGGAGATCTGCTAGGGTTTTGGGATCACTCTTAATTTCCAATTTTTGCGGAACAATGGTTCGCGCAGTTATCTCCAAGCCCAGGTACTTCCAAGATGGCATCTTTTGAACTTTGTCTTCCTGCAGTTGGAATCCAGCAGAGGTTAAAACTTTAACCGCTAGGTCAAGCATGTGTTGGAGTGTAAAGTCATCGGGAGCACACACAAGCACATCATCCATGTAGTGGAGGATGATGGCCTCCTTTCTTTCGGCACGTACCGGGGACAGTAATGAGGCTACGTACTGCTGGCAGATGGAAGAACTGCATTTTAGACCCTGCGGTAAAACCTTCCAATGATAACGCTTCATTGGGGCTTCCTGATTGATGGTAGGAACTGAGAACGCAAACCGTGGAGCATCCTCTGGGTCTAGCGGAATTTGGAAGAAACAGTCTTTGATATCTAAGACAACTAATTGCCAGTTTTGGGGGAGCATGGTTGAGGAAGGCATCCCTGGTTGGAGTGAGCCCATGTCCTGTATCACTTTGTTTATTTCTCGGAGGTCATGGAGGAGCCTCCACTTATTCTTCCCTGTTTTTTTTATTACAAATACCAGGGAATTCCAAGGACTGGTTGTTTCTTCTATGTGACCTTTTGCCAATTGTTCTTCTACAAGCTCTTCGAGTGCCTTAAGTTTTTCTTTAGTGAGTGGCCACTGATTTATCCAGACTGGGGTATGGTCCAGCCATGTTAACTTTTGGGTAGGGCGCTCCACAGTGGCCACTTCTAAAAATCCTGGGGTTTTTTTGGGATAACTAATTTGACCCCCCACTGGGACATGGTGTCTCTCCCCCACAAGGGAGTGTTATAGTTGATGACAAACGAACGGACACTAGCCAATTTTCCGTCCGGCCCCTCAATTTGTACCATGCTTTTTGAGATTTTTTGCCAATTGAAGCCCTCCTATACCATGAATTCTGCCAGCCACGGGTTGCAATTCCCAGTGAGAAGGCCACTTCTCTTCTGGTATAATTGTTACATCCGAGCCGCGGTCTAACAAGCCATTCACGTGGAGATGGTCTGTCCCATGGGTTAGGTTGCATCCTAGCATGGGCTTGTCCTCGCCCACCACTTCTGCACAGTAGACATCGGGTGTTTTGCCATCTACTGGGACCTCCGCTGGAATGGGAATGGCTTGGGTGATGATTTGCCTCTTGGCCAAATAGAAGGGTGGCTGAGGACAACGCACCAAGAGACTGAGTTTAGGTATGCTCCCCTTGGTGATCATGGGAACAATCTCAATCTCTACAGGTGTGTGTGCAGTGTCCCCAATAACAAAAAACTCACTGTCTAGTCCTGTGTGATCTACCGTCAAGTCTCGTTATTTTTCAGGCAATTCTACTTCAATTTTGGTCCACTGGGTAGATCTGAAAAGAAAGGCATCTTTAGTTACAAGTTTAAAACACCCACAAGGTTTCCAAACCTTGTTAGATAAACATTCCCCATTTTTTTCTTTTTGTTTCCCCGCACACAGTTTTCCTTCCCCCCCTTTGTCTGTTGAGACAGAGTCTTATCTCGCATTGGAACCCGCTGCATTTGTGTCGTGGTGCGTTACGGGTTCGCGCTCAAGTTTTAGTTTTTTCGATTACTGGTTGTTTCATCTTTCTGAGCCTTTTTCTTCTTTTGCTGGTTCTGGGAACAGTCTCTGGCGAAGTGTCCAGGCTTTTTGCACAGGAAGCAGATGATATGTCGAGACTGTTTTGGTGAGGTCTGTTGTCTGTCTTCTTCTGGCGTTGCAGCTGCTACGGTCTTTGGGTTGGTAGATTTAGGCTTTTCTTCAGGTGTGTCGAACAGCTCTGCTTTCTTGGCACATGCTTTTGCTATCTGTGTCAGTGTAGGTGGAGGATCAACAGGCAGTCCTAGAATTACCCTGCAGCAAGCTTTGTTGGCATTCTTCTGAGCCATGTTTTGGAGTATTTGTGCCTGTGCCACTGAGCCTTGTACCTGTCTTTCCATCGCTGCTTGAAGCTGGTCGACAAACTGCAAAAAACCTTCTGAATCATGCTGTTTAATATCAAGATAGTTACTTTGTGGTTCGGTTGTCGCTAACTGGTTAAAAGCTTTTTCTGCAACCCTACAAATTTTCTCTATAATGAACTTTCATAACACTTTAGCTTGTTCCTCTGGGACAGCCCACTGTTGATGCCAGTTTCAGCGGCACACGAAGGACGAGGCAGATGCAGCAGGTCAAGAGAAAGCTTCTCCCTTCCTTTACTATCTGACTCCAATACTTATATACATTTTTACAGAGGTCAAGAGATTGGCTACACAGGTTGCCACCTCTTCGACCTGGATGGTGAACATCACCGTCCATCACATTTCTCCTCCCAGAGGAGAAAAATGTAAACAGTAGATAAATGCTAAAAATATACATTGTTTTCTTGAAGCTGCATGAGAACAGCACTGCTTGAGTTCATACACTTGCAAGTAAGAAAACTGTGAGGGCAACATCTCACCCTTTTTCCATTAATTTTAAAAAAAAAACAAAAAAAAGAAATGAACATTGTTCAATTTCTGTTGACCTTCATTTTGGTCACGGTTTCCTGCTTTCAACATGATGGGGTTAATAAAATTCTGCAGCACCAATAAGGTGCTTGATGGCATGAAAAGCTTTGCCAATTGAGCGTGCAGGGTTTCACCCTGCATTCCTCGTTTTTGTTTTTGAATAACCGGGCCTCAGTGGCACAACGCAGGTTCTTCATCAAATGAAACAAAGCAACATGGTTGACTCCCTTCAAAATTGAATGACCCAACCTCTGTGCCATGTCGGCCACAGAAACGGAATCGGTGACTAAATTGAAAGGTTCCTGGGAAAACTTTGGAAATGCCATGACAGCAGCCCTCAATTCAACCAATTGGGCTGCCCCATCCTCATGACCTTCCAAAACTTGCCCCTCAAAACCATCCTTCCAAGCAACAATGGCCCGTCTTGTCCTTCCCAAACCATCTGTAAAGACAGTGGGTCCTTGCACTGGTTCCTGGGCATTTTTAAAGAATTTTGCCACTTGCAAGAACTCATGGCTGGGCAGATGACAAGCGAGCCGCCCTAAAAAAATTTTCAGAGCATTTTGCAGAAAAACACTGCTTGCAATGCTCTAATCAAATTTCTCCCATAATACTGAGAGTATGAATTCCGCACCCATCACTGCAAGCACTTTTGCCTGCATTTAATTATCAATTGAGCAATGAGCTCAAACAAAGTGATTTTTGCTGTCTTTTGTGGCTGATGGGGCAGAATGACCCAGTCCAAAATGTGCAAGGAATCGGACCATGCATACCATGCATCATTCCATCGGCCAGTGATACCTGCAGGATGCAAATGAATCACAAGAAAACAATCTTTCAGATTCACAATGAGGATCAGCCATTCCGCTGGGAGCATGGTGGCAACGGCATATCAGCCTGCAACATCCCCATGCATTCCACCACGGCATTAACTTTTTGGAGGTCTTATAACAATCTCCATTTCCCAGAGTTCTCTGTGATGCAGAAAACAGGAGTGTTCCAGGGACTGGTTGAAGGTTACAGATGGTCCTGGTCCAACAGCTCCCAAACCAAGTCACGAAGGGCGACGAGTTTGTCTCGAAGGAGAGTCCATTTGCAGGTTGCCAAGCAGCAAAGGAGAGACTTGCAATGTCCACTCCAAGGACAGACAGGACAGAAATCGTTTCAGGACAGTCTCTGACCAGAAAAACAGTCCAGTGAACTTGAGGCAGCCCAGTAACTTCAGAGCAACCACCTTCTCGCCACCGGCTCTTTGTCCTGCCAACAGAAGACTCAAAAAACACAAATTGAGCAATTCTGGTCCCCTCAGGGACAGTGACAGGGGTGGGTGGGAGTGGGAACTGAGCTTGCCCAGCAGACCTCCATCGGCTCTGGGGATTGGGAAGACACTCATGTCTGAGCATGCTTCCCCTTCGGGCTTCACTGCCTGTTTTTTGAGCCCAATAGAGGCTGGCCATTCACATGAATCGTTGCCTTGCAAACATTGGCCATGTGATTTGGCCTTCCACACCGTCCACAGAGAAACGGAGGAGTGGCCCCCTTCTTCACCTTTTTCCCTTTTTTCTTGCCGGCCTGAGCACTTGCCTGTGTCTGCTTCCCACCCTGCTGCCCCTTCCAGGTTGGCTGCAGGGTAGTAGCCACGGCCACCACCTTAGAACCTGTGGTGCCCATTCGTGCACAGGCCTCGGCCATTTTCAAGAGTGAGGGATCACCAGGCAGGGCCTGTTTCTCAACACCTATAGAGCTAGGGAATCCATCCCTGCCTTGCAGGGGGAGTTGTCCCAAGCCATGGCCACCCACTGCATCAGCCTTGGCTCAGACGTCCCAAAACCGTGTGCAGTCCCACGGCCAGACCATCACCCGACACAGAGTGAGCATCCTGTGGCAAGCTGAAGGGAACCCATTGATCCGGGACCCTTTGCTGCGGGCAAACACTGGCCTATCATTGGCTGTGCCGTCCCCTCCCTTACAAATGAACACCACGGAGCGAGCAGCCGCCTTGGCTTGGGTGATGGTGGCGCCTGCGCACGCAGCGCCACCCCGGCTCACTGTGGGAGGGGAGCACAGCACTGGGAGGGGCGTGCCCTGCTGCGCTGCTTTCAAGGATGTGGGGGATTCAGGGGGAGAGTGGAGCACCACAGGGGAAGTTGCTCCGGCCGTCCGGGCCCTGGGGGAGGGCGGCCCCCCTGCCTGCTGTGGGGTGGGTCTTTCATTCCCTGCCACGCGGACTGCAATGGCGGCCGGCCACGCCGCCCACTGCGGTGGGGGGCCTCTCGCTCCCTGGGGCCACGCCAGAGCGCCCAAATCTGGGCCCCATGCATCCCCACCGCGCTGGGCCGGGGCTGCCCTGCCCAGCACCTCGGACTGGCGCAAATCTGCGCCGTCCTCCTCCACGCAATATCTCGTGGAGACGCCACAATGGGGGCAATCCGCCATGATCACCCCCCCTTCCAGGTCCAAGTGCGCTTTCGGCGCTTCCAGAGCCAAGAAAGCACGGGGGGGGAAAACGGGGGAAGCAACCGCCCGCCGCCACTGCCTCCTCCAGAGCGGTGCAGGGGCCGCACGGGCCAGCAGCGCTGGCCCCTCAGGGCTTTCGCAAGCCCCAAGATTTCCCGCACCGAAATGCCTGCGTGGTGCAGGTTGAGTCGGGGTCCGCTCTGGGGACCCCACGCCCACCTCAGTGCTGAGGTGAGGCGTGCTTTCCTCGCTGCTGCGTTTGTGTGGGGAGGGGTCGGTGGTCCCGCTGACAATGTGTGGATGCCGGAGGGGGCTAAAGCTTTTGCGGAGCAGGAAGAGGAGAAACGGCTCCACCATCTCCCTCAGCACTCAGCCCGGGAGACAAATCCAGGCTCGAGCCATGCTCCAAGACCTCAGAACTGGGGGGCTGCGAACTGTGCAGCACTCCTTCCAGCTTTTTCCACGTCCCTAACAATCTTAAAAAATCCACACTGCAATCAGCAGTAAAGAGCTGAGGCAGTTGATTCCCCTCATCTGAGGCAGGGGTAGAGGTCATCTCTCTTACCACTTATTACCTCAGACACAGCAAAGTGTATTTCCCACACAGGGTCATCTGATAAACACACAGACAGGGTCCAGATGCCATACGTTCGGGGTCACCACTTGTACCAGTTGCAGGGCGACCCGAGGAATGAGACAGACACAGCAGGTCAAGAGAAAGCTTCTCCCTTCCTTTATTATCTGACTCCATTACTTATATACATTTTTACAGAGGTCAAGAGATTGGCTACACAGGTTGCCACCTCTTCGACCTGGATGGTGAACATCACTGTCCATCACATTTCTCCTCCTAGAGGAGAAAAATATAAACAATAGATAAATGCTAAAAATATACATTGTTTTCTTGAAGCTGCATGAGAACAGCACTGCAAGACCTCAAACACTTGCAAGCAAGAAAACTGTGAGGGCAACACACTGTCCCTCACCACACAGGTGCTCATAGATGATGTCTCTCCCCTCTAAATCTTTAGCACCTTGAACGGTTTGACTAAGCTCCTTTAGGAGTTCTTTTAAAGATGTTTTCCAGGTATCTTCCCAGAAATCAAATTCTCAGGGAGACAACAGGCATTTAAATATTTCTTTTAGATCTGCTGGTGTTAATTCGAGAGATGAAAAAGTAGTTCTTAGCATACTTTTAAATACTTCCTTGTCTCTACCAAATTCCCTTTGGATTTTGCTAAACTCTTTTCTGTTTTGGAAAGAGAAAGGCAGGTAGTTCCTAATTGCATTATCTCTCCCAGTATAAATAACAGGAGCTGCTAAAAATATGACTTCACCTTTCTGGCTTAGATTTTTAGAGCTATCCCACCCGGTTTTGTTTTCATGGGGGTTGGCTGTGGGCTTGCTCTGTCCCCTGCTTTCCCCCCCTTCACCCCGGGTCCTGGCTGCGGCGGCGGCGGCGGCAGCAGCAGCCTCGGCTCCACCTCCGACCCAGGGCTCCGGCTCAGCCCCACCCCCATGGGGATTGGGTCAAGCCTTGCCAGGAGCCATTTTGGCTCCTTGCCATGTGGTCAGGCTTGCTTATGGGGTAAGAACCCTTCTTTTCAGAGCCATCAAGGCACAAATTTTCAGATATAGTAGCTGGGAAAGAGGGTTAGAGGGAAGAATCTTTCAGTTTGCACACAGCTGCTAGAGCCAGGGTACTGAGAGGGAAGTGAGAGGCCAGGGAGACAGTGGCTTTCTGGCCAGGCTCCCTGCGTTTCTCGGGCTGTCCCACACTTCTCTCTCAGCTCAGGGGCAGAGGGGATGGAAGGAGGGGTAGGGGAACTGGTGGGAGGGGGGTTTTGCACTGGCTGTTCTTTTGCCTGCTTCTTATTTATCTCTTTACCAATTAAAATGAACAGTGGGAGAAATTTCAGAGCTGTTTTATTTCCTAATTCTACTCAGTTTGTTAGTAATGTTCCAACTTTGTCCCAGTAAGTGACAGAATTTATATTTTGCTGATTAAAGTCAGGCAGATGAGAGGACAGCCAGCGAATAAACTGCTGTAATTTTCTCTTGCAGATTTTTATCTCCACAGCATTTAAAACTTCTAGGGGAATTGGGGATATTGGCCTTTTTCCTGCACAGAGAGTTTTGACCCCATTATGGATGTTAAAATGCAGTCTGTGCAGTTTTATCTACCCCGTTTACAGCAAAATGCAAACCAAAACCGAAAGCAGCAATAACCCAGCTTAGAAAGGCTCAATTTCTCCTCCCCTCCAGTAGTGAGGTAAGATGAAGAAACCACGTGTTGGGGAAAGCCTGCAGCTTTTAAATCCACCCACCCACGTGGAATCCCTTTCCTAAAATCAGAGTTCTGTGCCCCACCACCCCACGTACTCAGGGGTTGCTTCGGGGGGTCCCAAACTACTTACCTTTGTCTTGGGACCTCAGCTGGCCGCAGTATACTGCAAAAGGTCCCTTGTCCAGAAACCGATCCGTCTGGGTCATCGATGGGTTGCCGGTCCCGTCCCAAACCAGAGCACTGTGCAAAAAATGGCAATTCCAGTTTGGGTAATTGACAGTCCAAAGCTTGTGAAATCCACAGGTTATGAGTGGAAATCCAGCTACTCACGTGGAGTTTCAGACCTTATGGGAGGCCCCACGTTTTGGGCACCAATCTGCCCTAGATTCCCTCGCCCCTGCGGTCCAACCCAGGCTAGCTATGGACCACGGGGGGAAATCTGGACTAGGACAAAGATAAAAGACAAAAAGGCGCTCTTAATCCTCATGGGAAACAGTCCTACAGCTTTAATGTGGAACTCACACCTTAAGGTCCGGGAGGAAAAAGAGGGCGAGACCGCTCGTGCAAGGAGTTTTAAGCCCTAGGGAAGAGGGGGAGGGCAGGGGCTCTGTCGACCAATGGGGACTGACCCAGGGGGAGGGGAGATACAGGGGGTATCAGGTGAAGAAGGTGCAAAGGTTTATGGGAAAGTGCAACCCAGAAACACCCAGTGCAAAACAAGCTAACTAATTAGTGCAATACAACAGATAAAAACCTGTCTGCATAAAAACCTGCTCTAACCAGCAATAGAGATGGTTCTGGGGAGGTGTCAGTGGGGATATTATTTCTTTATGATCTCTTCTCTGGCCCCCTCAATATTTGTTTTACACAGCTGCCTCCAACATCTGCTTTTCATCTTTGCTCTCTATGTATGTATTCAAAATTGCCTTCTTTCTTTCAGCTGCTTTCTGTGCCTCCTGCCTTGTCAATGAAATGTGCAGATAATTGAATTAAAAAATCACTTTAAAACAGGTCTTTTACACCCAAATAATTAAAGGAGTAATGTCAGCTGCCTTCCACACAAGGGAAGATGGGGAAAAAGAGCAGGATGAGCCTGAAATTTCTCAGGAATCTGAAATGTGGCTGAAGCCATTCTGTAGTTCCAACTCGAGATATTTTCCCACCTTTCTACTGGATGGATTTTAAGCTCTTTCCCAGCCCTTCCTCTGAGAACTTGGAGCAATCAGATCCCAAGCTGTGGTTCAGCCTTTGAGCCCAGGATCTACCTCTGGAGCATTGGGATTCCTGGGAGAGCAGCTCTTTGTGGTCAAGCATCCAGCCTTGGTGTCAGAAATCCCTGATTCCTTGGCTTTTGGCACTGGTTGGCATGAAAATGTCTCAGTCCTGGCACAGCAGGTGCTGGAAGCTGTCTCTGAGCCCTGGCAGAGCAGGTCCTGGCACAGCAGGTCCTGGAAGCCGTCTCTGAGCCCTGGCACAGCAGGTCCTGGCAGCTTCACCCCACTGGGAGGGGGGGGTTGCACGAGTGCGGGTTTGCAGTTATTCCATCCCACCTTCAGCCTGAAATTCTCTCCCTTCTCCCTCCTCCCTCCTGGCCGGGACACGCAAGGTTGTTGGTCTTGGATTAAGAAGCTGTAGCTCCCAGGCTTTTCTCAAAAGCAAATAGAGCTTTTGACCTCAGTGAGGAGCAGATTTTGCCTGGATCCAAGGCCAGCAGCTCCACGAGGCTCCTGATGCCTCCTCCCTCTCATTCTCACTGCAGCCTCCTCAGAGAAAAACCCTTTTTCTTCACAGAAAATCCCTCTCCTTTTGATGCTTTTCCCATTCATTTTTATTTATCTCCTTGGGCAAAGCTCACCCTTGGAATAACACCCCTCCACACTGCAGTATCTGTGTGTTCCTGGGGCTGAGCTTCTCCTGCATCTCAGATCAGCCACAGAACAGGCGAATCTGCATTTTCTCATGTAGGTGATCAACAGTGAGGTTTGGAGCCCCAAGACTAAAAATTGGGCAGAAAATACTCCCAGTTTCATGGGGGGTGGTCTGAAGCATAACCCACCTTCCAGCCCGGAGGAAAAATGGCAGGTTTTTTTCCTTCTTCTTCTCCTCCTCCCCCTCCTGTTTTTTCTCCTCCTCCTCCTGTTTTTTCTCCTCCTCCTCTTCCTTGGAGTTAGGGCAAAAAGCCCATCATAAGGAAAGGAGACTGGCAAAAAGCTGCCAAGTTACTGCTCTGATGTCTAAAAGGTGTAGGGGATTTTAAGAAAAGTAACAAGGAGCAGAATTTGGGCTAGGCGGGATCAAGGTCTGCAAGCCCTGGAGGTCCCCAAGCCCTGGAGATCCCCAAACCAGCCCTGAGTGGAGCCTCGAGGTCAGTGTCCACCTGGATTCACATCCCCTGGTTTTGTTTAGCAGGCAGAGGAAAATCTCCTGTGCTTCTGTCTTCCTCCATCTGAAAATGTAAACTATGGTAAAGTATCTGCTTATAGTGTGACCTCTTCACTTGAGTGGGGGTTCTGTTCTGGGGTGAATTCCAGCAAACCATGGTGTTTTACAAGGAAAATGCCCTTTTTCGGTGTTCTCATGCCTGTGGAGTCCCTTGTGCCATTAAAGGAATTTCCAATTGCCTTGCCCTGGAAAAGCGAAGATTAAAGATACCCCAGGTGTAAAAAAGGCTTCTCCCCCATGGCTCCTTGCAAACATTGTGCAATCTTCTCTCTGGGTTTAGCAAGTCCATCACTCACCCCATGGTATCCCCTTTCCCTGTTTCCCCATTGGCTATGGGGCCTGGTGTCCAGTTTACTGTCTTCCCTATGGTCACTTGCCCCCTGCCCTGCCCCTTGTACCACCCACGAACCTGAGACACTATATAACTGAGAAAACCCACATGGTCTCTCGCTTTGTCTCCGGATTTCACCTTCGGCACATGAAATAAACGCTTGCTGGAAATTCATCTGAGGCTGGGAGCCTTCTGCCTCTCTGCAGAGCTTGCCCTGTAATGTGTGTGGATGTGTGAGCTTGACTTGCTGCCTGAGTTCTTCTCAAGCAGTTTCTCTACTGGAGAGGCTGACTGGGATCTAGAAAGGCCTTAGCTACACTCCAAAAAAGACACACTGTTACACGTGCCCATTAAAAATCTTTGGGGGAGAAGCTGGAGAGTTTTCATGGCTCACCCAGGGAAGTTGAGGGAATAAATATTCCTACTCCACTGTTTTAAAAAATAAAAGAAAAAAGAAGTTAACTAAAATCAGTTTTAAATAATTGTTTGGTACCTCCTGTGGTGACCCATCTGCTCTGAGTTTTAAACCAGTGAGGTGCTGGATTTTCCACCCAAACTCAGGTTTGCAGCAAACAGGAACAAATGCAGCCCTGCCAGGGCTTGGAGCTGGCAAGAGGTTGGGTGCACCAGGTCATCATTTCTAAATTCCAGGAGGGATTTAGCCCACTTTGGGGACAGGGCTGTGCTGGACAGACAAAACCCTTCCCGAAGGATTCTGGCTCCCCACCGTGGGCAACAGCATGAGTTGGGCTGGGGAATGTGCCAGAGGAGGCAGCCCTGGGTGATGAGGTTGGAGCTGCATGGGAAGGTGATGGACAGGGCTTGGAGTAGCCTGGTCTAGTGGAAGGTATCCCTGCCCATGGAGGGGGTTGGATTAGATGACCTTTAAAGTCCTTTCCAACAGAACCATTCTGTGGTGGCCACTGGCAACTAGGCACTGGGAGTTGCAGCCCCTGGGAGTTCCAGCTGCTGTTCCAGGAGCTGCTTCTGCACAGGGCTGGGGGAAATGACAGTTCCTGTGAGGGACTGAGGGCAGAGTCCCACACTTCCCTGTGGTCACCCAGCTCTGTAAACAAACTTCCATGTGCCTGGAGACAGATCAGAGCCTGGGACTCCATCCCTCTGCTCCTCAGCATGCTCAGGGAAAAGCCAAGAGCAATAGATTTATGGAATCCAAACATCACAAATGCAATTTATTTACACTGCTGACACCAAAAGGAGAAGCAGATGCTTCTGGTTTGGATGCCTGTCCAGCCTAATTTCAGGAAAACAAGGTGGTCAGTGTGAGGGAAAGGAAGGAATCAAAACATTCAATGTGTCACCCCCAGTTACAGTCCTGGTCCATCCCTGTCACATCCTTGCAGCCGTGTGTGCCTGAACACAAAGCTCAGCTCTACAGGAACAGCCTCCGGAGCCACCCCTGCATGCACAATCCCATTTTCCCTAATCCTGCTGTAAGATATCCATCCAGGATACCTTCAACAGGGCCAGAGCCTGAGCCAGAGGGTTGCAGAGTAGTGCAGGGCTCTGGCTGACTCGGTGTGGCAATGACTTGTCCTGACTCAAACCAACCTGGGCACAAAGGAGTGGATAAACAGCCCCCAGGGGATTTATTTGGCAATTGCACCGTGCAAGGGAGAGGTACCAAAACAAGGTCTGATTAAAGGGGAATTGTGTGGCCACTGAAAGTTGTGTTTGGCAACCAGATGTGGAGCTGGCTGTGACCTGCTGCCTCCTGTGCCACATTGTGGGATCACAGACTGGTCCCTTGGGAAGAGACTTTAAAGCCCATCCAGTGCCACCCCTGCCATGGGCAGGGACACCTTCCACTAGCCCAGGTTGCTCCAAGCCCTGTCCAACCTGGCCTTGGACACTTCCAGGGATGAGGCAGGCACAGCTTCTCTGGGCCCCCTGTGCCAGGGCCCCCCCATCCTCACAGGGAAGAATTTCTTCCCAGTATCCCATCTAACCCTGCCCTCCTTCATCCTAAAGCCATTCCCCCTGTCCTGTGCCTGCCTTTGCCCAAAGTCTCCAGCACATGCCAGAGCAAAGCAGGGTTTTCCTTTGGGCTGGTTTAGTCCATCTCTCCCAGCAGAGGGCACGATGTGCAAGAGTGAGGGGTGATCCCCGGCCAGGAACGATTCCAGGAATGATGCAGCAAACAGGAACAAGAGCCAAAACCCCTCAGATGGGGCATATCGTTGGGGTGGCTGGAGCCACTCACTGCTCCCAGCCCGAGGCCAAACACCTTCTTTCACTTTCGAGAGCGCTTGGTTTCGTTATTAAACACCCCCGAAGGTCCTTTAAGTGGCATTTGGAGAATCAGCAGTGAATTCAAGAAAATGGAGCCAGCACCTGTTAGAAGAAACCAAATTGCCCCTAATTTTCTGGAATTTTGATCTTGAAAGAGCAACATTTTCCAAGAACATTCAACATCTTCTAACATGATTTCCTGCAGGAAGCAAACCCATCTCCTCAATTCAATCAGCTCTGTGGGTAGTGTGAGGTCTAAATCCAAGTGTTTGGATTATCGATGCTTCAGAAAACTCATCTCTAAAAATGACTTTGTTGTAGAAAAATACCTTTCTGTCCGAGTCTTTCCTTCTCCCTGGATTATTATCAGACTTTCTTTGAAAGAGGTTTCCCAGCAAAAGTAGGAGAAAAGTTCCCTTCTTGCCTTAATCATTAAGTAAGGTAAACATGCCATGTAACCTCAGCTCTAATTTTAGGATTTTGGTCATTCCTATGACATGGGAATTCCCCTTTCATGGGCACCATTACGTATCTGTTCCGAAAATTCTTTTATTTCACTTTTCTGCTCATGTGGTGCAGCTGCAATGATGCAAGTCCTGGCTGACACTCACTTACAAGCAGTGAAATCTAAACCACTTTTCTTCCAAAAGGCAAAGTTTACACAAATCCCATGTCCTGGAAGAACCTCTTGTGAGAGGGAAATGCCTTCCTTCAGCTGCCCCATGCCAGCTGTGATCTGCTTCCATTGGAATTCCCTGATGCAGGGATGGGTGCCTCTCCCTGCACCCCAGAAAAGGCTTTTGTGGTTCCAGAGAGGATGGACTGGGGGTTTGGTGCAGGAAATAGCTCCAAGATAAACACTGGTGGTTCAGAGAAGCTGTGCCTGCCCCTGGATCCCTGGAAGTGTCCACAGTTGGACGGGTCTTGGAGCAACCCGGGACAGTGGAAGGTGCCCCTGCCCATGGCAGGGGGTGGATTAGATGACCTTTAAGGTTCCTTTCCCACCCAAACCATTCCATGATTTTGTGATTCCAAGCTCTTGGCAAAGGCAAATTCTGAGCTCTTTTGCAGAGGATGACCTGACCCCACAGCCACAGCTACATCAACCATCAGGAGCCAGCCAAAACAACTCAGGGAATTGTATCCAAGTGGAAAATAAAAATAGTTTGTGTGCTTTAGTTGAACTGTAAAGAAGCCCTCTTTATTTCAAGGATTTGGAAACTTCAGATGAGGATGTGAACAAAGGGAATGGAGGGTCTGTCCTTGACTGCAAAGTGCTTTGTGTGTCCCAGCCATGCAAATCTCTCCTAGCCTGGTGTTCTGTCCCAGAATTTCCTTGTGGAGCATGTCCTTCCCTTTCAGCCTGACCACTGCCACAAACCCCAGCTGCTCTCAGGAGGGACATTGGGTCATCAGAGAATCATCAAGGTTGAAGGGATCTCCAAGATCACAGAGTCTGACCTGAGCTGTTCCATGTGCAGAGGTGGCACCAGCCAAGGGAAAAGCCAAAGGCTGCTCATTTTCCTGGGAAATCACTTCCTCCCCTTGCTGCTGGCTGTGCACAGGGCGGCTCTTGGCCCTGGAGGACAGCAGGAAGGGCTTCCTCCAACAGCACCCATGAGCAGCACAGCAAAACCACCGGCAGCCCCTGGGTCTTCCCTGGTGGCTTTCTGCTGACAGGGAAACTCTTCCATTTATCCATTTGATCATCCTGTGCAGGGCTTTGTTTCCTCTCCATCTGCAAAGGTGATCAGAAGTGGGGCTGAGGGGGACCAGCTGCCAGGAACTGCACCACAGCAAAACTCTGAATTTGCTGAGATAGGACAGGAGATAGAACATCCCCCAGTGTCACTGGGTTCTCTCTGTGCCTCTTTGCCAGCCAAGGAGTCAAATGTGGTTGAAATATTCACTAGAAAAACCTTGCCAACGTGGGCTGTTGTTACAGTTCTGCCTGCTTTATCTCAGCTAAGGTCAGGATGAAAGACACAGGAAACGTAGAGTCGAGTTCGGTCTTGGTTGTTTATTATATCTTATCTATTTACAGTATTTACAGTCTCACGAAGCGTGAGCACCAACTTGCCAGAGACAAAATGGAGGGGTTCTAACTTTTACCAAGGCTGTTTAAGAGATAATTACCCAATACCAAAGTGACACCTACATTATTTATGCTTTTGACCCAATAGTAACCATTCGAGGTTCGCAATGCAGACATCCTTCACCCAATTAGAGAAAGCCACCCAAATCTGTGAAGAAGATGAAAGAAGAAGGTGAAGAAGAACTCAGACAACACCCTGAATCCTCCATCTTGGCCCACACACATTACTATGTACCAAAACCCCAAACCTAAGTTTTCACTCCGTGAGATCACACAACACCACTCTAACTACACACCCACAACCCCTGTGCTATCACACAATCTTGGAAGCCTGTTCCAAGGCCTCAGGTCAAATGCGGTGCCTGCCTGAGGGTCAGCACCCCTCAGCTCAGAAAGCCTGAAATTTTCAGCCTCCAGGGTTCCAATAGGCTGTAACAAAATAATCGTCTCCTCTAGATCTCTCTAGCAGAACCACAGCAAAAATACATAAATAATGCCCAGGCTTTAACAAAATAGATTTTTATTAATTACAGCACTTCAAGTAACATTTCATCTCTCCCGGGAGTGTCTCACTTCAAGCTTCAGGAGCAAGAATAGGTTATCACAGTGCATCAAGTTATTAGGACATCCTTCCTGCTGACAGGATCAGCTTTGACCGGGAATGTTCATCCAAGGGTTTGAGTCAATTGAATTTCTGCTCTGCTTTTACTGATCCTTTTGAGCTTCCTTTTGAGTCTCCTGAGAAGCAAAGTCAGCACTCGCTGCTGGTGCTGCAGCCACGAGTTGGGGATGGCAGCAAGATCTGGGAATGGCACAAGGATTTGGGGATGGCAAAATCATCTGGGGATGGCAGAATAATCTGGGAATAGCAGAATGATCTGGGGATGACAGAATGTCTGGCAGAAGTTCAGTCTCTCCTCACCACAGTCTGTACCTGGAGCTCCCATGTGAAGACAGGAGGATTTGGAAGTGCCCATGGCCACATGTGCGTTGGGCAGTGTCACAGGTATCTGGAGCACTTCGTGCTTTGCTGATAAAATCCCAGTGTTGAGGAAATCCCAGGAATCACCAGCTGGGGTCAGCCTCAGTGTGGTCAGAAGGACATCAGTGGCTGTGATCTTCCACACCACTGCCAGGGGAGGTGGGACAACTCTGCTAATCCTAGCAAATCCCTCCCTGCCTTTAAACCCACAGCCATGGAATCACTGGAGATGCCACTGGATGCAGTACATGGAACCCTCCATACAGGGGGTTCTCAAACTCACTCTTAGGGCTGAAGCAAGCAGCTGCATTCCAGCTTTCCACCCCTTTATTTCTGAAGAAGGATGTGAGAGAAGCTGACGCTGTTTTACACCACAATGACACAGACTCTGAGCTTCAGAAGGCTGAAAATGACTCTCTTATTTTTGGTATATGTCTCCCTTATATACTATTTTACACAGACCAATTTGATTGGTGACACAAAGGCAAACCTCTTCAATCGCATTGATCAGACCAGAGGGACATCAAGAAGTCCCTCCTAGGAAAAGGAATGAATAACATAGTACAGTTACAAAAACATCTCTCCTGTTTACAGAAAATTCCTTGGGAAAAGAATTTCGGAAAACCAAAACATCAGGCACAGAACCAGGGCTACAAGAAGCTGTTTCCTGCTTTGCTGTGACAACCTCCCAAGAACAGCTCCAGGAATGTTCCAAGGTGTGGCATCTCAGCCCAGCTCTGTTCCAGGAGCTCTCCAGGTGGGGGTGATGCCCTGAGCCCACCTTAGACATCTTGGTGCTCACCTTGTCTCTCCATCCCACCTGCAGAGCCTGGGGGTCACCTGAGTTAGGAATATTTTAGGACACAGATCCTATCTTCAGTAAACAACTACGCAATTCTTGGCTCAACAGATCCCTGAGGAAGCCTTTAGGTACCCTTTTTATATAAAAAATAGTGGGGTTTATTTCCAACCATGAAATGTCTTTTGTTTCACCTCTACAGTGAATAAAGTCTAAATAAACACACACCAGTGTCGCAGTTTATGACACGAAAGAACGACGCACACCCGTCAAGTTAAAGTGAGGAAAAAGAAGGGCAGTTTGTTATGATTTGGGGTTTAAATAGGATTTGGAATGTGAACAAGGATTGGGAGATGAGAGGAACACCTCTCTGACCCCAGTGGTCAAACCAGAAGTCCATCACAGAGAAAAATGAAAACAATCTACTTTTGTTTATGTTACATTCGTGAGAGACTCCACTAGAAGGTGTGTAAACAAGATCATCAGAAGACTAAAGAATCAGGGAGACACACCAGCTGTTCTGTCTCAATGCCAAGGGGCTCCTCAGCCCCAAACTCTTCTCAATAACAGCTGAACAGCACCAGGAATCAGGACAGTTTAAACTCCCTGGTGAGCCTTGGTCCTGGTTATTGAACAGTTTCCAAATGGTTTGGAATTGCATTGAAGGGTCTTGTGTTGTTCCAGCATTCCCAGAAGGAACACATCCTATTTGGATTTGAGTCTAGACCTGGGAGACATGCTGAAAAATATCTCGTCGTAGATGCACACATTGATAATCCTCAGCAGAATTCCCAGTATGTAGCTGAGGAACCTGAGCGGGGCTGCGGCCAAGCTAGAGAGCTGGAACAGGAGCCCCAAAGAGCTGCTGGCCCTCAGGTTGTCATCCATGAGGAACAGGGCACACTCTGTGGCCACCAGCGTCCAGATCACCCTGGATATCAGCCTGGCATTCCTGACTGTCTTTAGGGGCTGTGACTCCAAGGGCAGGAAGGTGATCAGATAGGTCTCTAAGGCCACACAGCTGAGCAGGACACAGCTCACGTGGGCATTGGCCATGAGGAGGATCCGCACTGGGACCAAGGCTGCGGGAGAGACACCAGCACCAAAACTCCCCAAAACCACATCAGAAACAAGGCTAAGGAAAACCAGGATGACTGTCTGGGTGTCTTGGTTTGGGAAGACAGGTATCTGCCAGGGAAAGCTGGAGTTTCCCTTGGAATGGAGAATATAAACCACCCCACCCCCCCCCCCCCCCTTTTCCAATTATAAATTTGCAGTTAGAGGCTTTCAGGCAAAGATTTGGGGATAGGAATAGCAGTTCTTTACTAGTATGTATAACAAAGCAAACAAAAACAACAACTACACCATTAATAACAAAACAGTACCAAGAACCTTGAGGGATTTGCTTCACAAAACCCAGGGAAGTTTGGTCTCGGTGCCCCTGCAGGACCCTCAGAACACCAGGCTGGAACAGTGGAAAGTCCCGGGCTGGTAGCTGGAATGGCAGGATGTCCCCAGCAGGCAGGGGCAGGATGTCCCCGGCAGGCAGGGGGGTGCAGGGTCACACTGTAGCAAAAAGAGCAGGGCTGGCCC
This sequence comes from Trochalopteron elliotii, assembly GCA_024734555.1. Lineage (NCBI taxonomy): Eukaryota > Metazoa > Chordata > Aves > Passeriformes > Leiothrichidae > Trochalopteron > Trochalopteron elliotii. The sequence continues at coordinate 84,921 of JANPWX010017094.1, forward strand.
AGCTCCAGCAGGGCAGGCGGAGGAGCTCAGAATTCCAGGGCACGTGAGCAGATGATGGTAGATTTCCTAGGGCCGGACTTTCTGATGACAGTGAACACCTCCTGCAGCAAGCGGCAGCCTGGCCATCCTCTCTCTCCGAATGCCAAAAGCAAGAGAGCCAAGCTGCCTCCATCTCTGTCCTTTACCTGCCCCAAAACTTGCGTTATCTCCCCCTCCGAAGTTTCAGCCACCTCTTTGTTTTGGTCAAGCACCCTTAAGCACCCAATACTTAGTCTCCTTAGTAACTTATGGGGAAAAAAATCTTCAGAGAAAAAAAAAAAAAAGAGGAGGAATAAACCGAACCCCCAACACTGGGCCAGGCTGGAAATGAGGACTGCAGTGGACTTGGAGGAGACCTTGGCAGACTGCAGGAGGATACTAAAATCATCTCCGAATTCAGGTCTAACAAATAAACAAGGAAATTGTTATCTAAATGCAAGAGAGGAGATAAGGAAGAACAATGTGGGTTTCTCACAGATAAAGCAAATTGATTGAGCCCAGCTTCCTCCTGTAGCAGGGTGATGAATCCTGGTGGGAATCAGCCAATGTCGCATAGCTTGAATTTTCTGAAGAGTTTCAATATTGTTTCATGAGGCATTTTTAGGGAGGAGCAAGGTAAGAAATGTGGCCTAGGTGAAGCTATGGTTAAGTCATACACAGATGGATGGGAAACCAAGGGAAGGCTCATTCTCAGGAATTTCAGGAATGATGTGTCAGGTAGGGCTGTGCAGACATCTCACATTTCGTGGTTTTCATGAACTGCAAGAAGGAACTCAGCAGAATTTAGGCCTCGACTGAGGTGTGCGACCAGTTTTGAGGCCAACAGCTCAAAAGAGGTGTCACTGAACAAGTTTCAAGGAGGCTGATCCTCAGAGATTGAGCCAGTGTAACAATTCCATTTCTCTCCTATTGAGCAATTATCTCCATATGTAAATTCACAGATTTCCCAATATCAGCACCTTGGAGCTGATGCTACAGAGATTTTCCAGTGCATTACCCAGCAGGTCTGGGTGGTTGCTTAAGTCATCACCTGGGTTTAATTTTGCTGGGATGATGGGAAACTGATAATCCCAAGTGATTCCCATGAAAGGTATGGGACCAGGATTTTGAGACTGGGATTCTCATTTGTCTTGGTATGAAAGACAGGTGTCTGCTAGGGAGGGGCAGGGCCTCCCTTGGAATGGAAAATTCAAACCCCCTTCCTCCAAATTATTATATTTTGAAAATTAAAGGGCTCTCAGGCAGAGGTATGGGGATAGGAATAACAGTTCTTTACTAGTATGTATAACAAGGCAAACAAACAACAACAACTACAGCATTAATAATAAACAGAACCAGGAACCCAGTAACAGCTTCCCTGACCGCAGGCACTTTCCCCTTTGGTGCAGTTACGGTCACAGCCGGCAGGGGCCCTGGCGGCTCCAGGTGGGCAGGGCAGGTGCGATGATCCCCACGTGGCTGCAGGGGGCGCTGTGTGAAACTCTGCAGCTGAGGCTGAAGATGTGGGAGGTCTTGGCAGGCAGGGGGTGCGGGCTACAGTGGCGAAAAACTCAGAGCAGTGCCGAAGAAGCAGCAGGGGGGTGGGACAACAGCGACCCCGCTCCCAGCACGGCGACAAGTCCCCTTTTTAGTGAGGCAGGAGATAACAAAGTCTCAGTTCAGTGGCTGCTCCCAGGAGCAGAGGCTCACCCCACACCAGAAGAAACAAGACAGAGCTGGACTTCTGTAGCAGGAGTGAGTTCTTTTCCCCAAGTAGCAGCTACACCGCTCTCCTCTGAAGGCTCAGATTGAGTGAGAGTTTCTCCTCCCCTCCCCGTCTCAACCACCCAGTCATCAGTGCTTTTTAGCAACACAATAGGACAAAAATCCACTGGTAACAAGTAAGAAAAAAAGAAAGAAAAAAAACCCTCAACCCCCAACACCATTGCTTGTAGAGACTTGACCAGTACCAGGTTGACTCATCTGAGATTCACATGTGCCTGTTCTCCTTTGTCTTTGAAGTGTCTGATCCAACTTGCTGAAGGATTACTTTGGGGAAGAAGTAGAAAAATATTTCTCCCTGTATTTCAGCTGAGTCAACTCATCCTACCCTCACTTCCCACAGTGATTAAGTGGAAAAACGATTCTGCATTTTGTGGCAAAAGCAAATGATCTTAGAGGTCTTCTCCAACCTTAATGACTCCATGATTGGTTTGACCCTTTGTTTTGATATAGAGAACCAAAGAAATTCCAATCTAATGGAACAAACCCTGATTCCACAACATAGAACTGCAAGTCCCCAGCTCCAAGGGGGAGGAGAACCAAGCCATGACATGTACAGCTGAATCCTGATTTATCTTCTTATCTTCAAGCAAGTTACTCCTTTGGCAGGTACATTAAGAATCTCCTGTAATTATTTTTTTCTTGCAACCTATTTCTGTGTCCATTTTCATTAATTATATTTTTGAGGAGATAAATTACATGCCTTGATAAAGATCTTTGCTCATTTTAGGGCTACCATCCAAGGGCTGGATTTACAGAAGATCTTGTCCATGTGGAGCATTTGAACTCAGAGCTTCTGGACTTTAGGTCCTACCTTACCCCAGGGTTTGATGATGAGTCCAACGAGGAGCGTTAGGAATCAGGAGCAGCCAGAGAAGCCAGAGGAGGTGCCCAGGGCAGAACCCTGAGGAGCTCAAAATGTTTCTCCCATCCTCTCTTCTTGAAACTTCAGCATCTTCCATAGTGCTGCTGGCATTTTTCTGAACACCACAGTGTCCTTTGGAAAGGAACTGGAGCTTCTGGCTGGAAGATGCTGTGAAAAACAGAGTTCACTTTTTTGGCAAATTTTAAGAAATAGGTTTAATAATAAAAAATAAGACAATTAGAAAACAGATTAAGCAAAAGGAAATATGGCTGGCTGGGTGACTTGGCATTCAGCCAACTCCACAACCTGCTATTTCAGAGGCTTTCTTTAAATACCCTTTCTATTGTATCAATCTGTTGAATATTCATATTTTTCATAAACTAGTGTCCATATTCTAGGAACTGTTTAGCATGGTCCCTCCATGGGTCCGCCTTTTTAGAGCATGCGTGTTTCTTGGCTGTGTCTTCATTATCACCTCCAGCTTGGGCCTTGGTCCATACTTTTTTCAGATGGTAGATGCTGATAGTTGGTATATCAATAGCAGGGTCTTCTTTACATGTTCACTGGATGTTATCCTGGCCAAACAGACAGTTCAAGCAACTACTATATCAACTACTACCACTATGCCTAATTTTCTTTACTAATAGCAGAAATAAAAACTTATATCCTTACCACAAAGTTATTAATCATATAGCACACATCTTGCAAAAAGCCAATTTTATAATATACACTCATAACAATGCCTTCCTGCTTTCTGTTGGGGGCAACCAGAGGAATCCGTCCCTTCATTCCACAGCCGCCCCTCAAGGCAGGATCGCTGCCAGGGTTCCCTCCTGCTCCCTCCACCTCTTCCACACTATAATTTAGGGGTTAAAACTAGCATCCAGAATGCAGCAGAGCAAGATTTTATTTCCTCCTTCACCTCAGGGGATTGAGATGTTTATCTTCCATGGGTGGATAGGGATTGTCCTTGTGCCTCTGAAGGAATCTGGGCACAGTGTGAGAAAACAGGTGACACCCCTGGCCAAGAGGCAGGGATCAGGAGCAGCCCCATGGGTCACCACACAGGCACTTGCACATGTTTGATAGGGAAGAGACATCCCAGTTCCTGGCACTTGCTCCAAGTGCTGTTTGGATTCATCTGCTCTTGTAAATGAAGCAGAGCTGGGAGATGTTCCCAGATGCTGGAGCTCCATTCATGGAGAGTTCCAGAGGCCCCTGGCAGAGTTTTGGCACTGCCAATGCACACACTCCATGGGGACACAGGCTGGGCTGTAGCAGGAGGAAGCAGGGAATGCTGCCCCCCCCACAGGGATGCTGTGAGGGCACAGTCCCTGCTCCTGTAGCCAAATAAGTGCCAGAGAGAGCCTTGGGCACGGCACTGGTCAGACAGCCTCTGCACAGGTAAGAGAAAGATAAAATTGGGTGAAGAGCAAGTGCATGAAGGGAGCACAGGCAGGGGCTGAAGCCACAAACTCCTCCTGTGTGGCTCACCTGAGCTCCCACTGCCAGGATCCCCATCCATGGCTTCCTCCAGCTGGGAAATCCCACCAGCCCACAAAGACATTTGGTGAGAAGAGAGCAAACCCTTCCCTCTGCCTGCACTTGGGCAGGTGGGATCACACCTGGTATGGGAACAGGAGTGGGGAGCTATTTCCTGAATGTTTCCAGAATGGCCACACTCGGTGGAGGAGGAAACCTGACCTTCACCCATTTATTTAGAGTTTTCAAAGCAGATCTTTTGGCCTGTGGTTCAGGTCACCCACAGGAGGATTCCTGCACATGGACAGGGACACTTGGACAGTTTTTGGTCAGACAAAATCTCAGTTCCAGCTCACAGAAGGTTTCCTGAACCAACACTTGGTGTTTTCAGCACACTATTTTGTTATCTCCACAGAAATCTCTCCTGACACTTCCCAAATTCCAGTTAATAATAATTTCTCATTTGTCATAAGTACACTGTTGTAGTCTAAGGGGTACCCAAAAATACATCCTACTCTTAAGCAAGTAATTCCTTTCAAAATTCCTCCCGGAATGATGTCAAAGAACATAGAGAAGAGGAGAACACATTAAAAAGGCAGATTAGGACTGTTAGGAAAATTAATCCACAAACGCCAGAGGTTTATGTCCAAAAAGGAGACAGAGGAGTCCTTTTTCTTTATTCGAATAAAGGGAGAGGCCATGGGCCATTTCCCCTGGGGTCTCTCAAATTTTGGAGGACACAGCCTCCTGTTTATCCTAATTCCCCAGCCCCATTTCCCTCTCTCTTTCCCCATTGGCTGAGGTACTTGAGAGTTACAGGCTTCCTGGAGTATCTAATACCTAAAATTCCCCTTTAATGTAAATCCCCCCTTTTAATTTTTAATTCTTACGGAATTTATGGGTTTTCCCTATTGTTTCTTTCATCTTTCAATATCCAATTTCATTTATCAGCAAACCTACAGTTTGTTTGTAAAGGCAAATATCTTCTTTTCCATTCATCAATCAGTGGAATCCTCCCCATTGTTTCTTTTATCTCTCAGTGCTAGTTTTAACTACCAGCAGACCCACTGCTTGTTTGTAAAGACAAGTCTGTCATCCCTCTCAGCACTGAATATCCCGACTGTAATGAGGTGCTATTCCTTATCTGAAAAAGAAAAATACTTATATTGCTGGAAGAAGCAGCCAGGGATAGTTTTCTGCATCCATGCACTCTGTGTGATCTCTCAGCAGAGCTGAAATGTGCCGTTTCCCTTGGAATGATTCCTGGCTTTTATACAGAGCACCTCACTCGTGTTCGGCTCCATGTCAGAGCTGAGGTCACGGGATTTGTTTTGCTGGGCAACTTCCTCCAGAGCTGGTTTCACAAGGATTACTCACTTGAATCATGGTACCCATTAACTTTCAGCTGTCTGGAAAAACTGATGACCTGAGTGGAAAAGGAGTCCCAGACACTTCCTCACACAGGCTGGAGCAGATTACAGGGAGTAATCCCGGACTTGTCTGGGTGCTGCATGAGCCAGCACAGGTTATCCTTGAGAAAAACCCTCTGAGCAAAGAAAGAATGTCCCTGGCACAGCTGAACTGGGCTATCCCGGGAGTGTTTGTGTTGGCATTGCCTGGGATACCCAGGTTTGGTGCTGCTGGCAGTTGCACTCCCGCTCCTCATTGTTCTCCAGGGTCAGAGCCAAGTTCTTCCCTGTTCCAGGAAGTTTCCTCACGAGGCATCATTGAGGAGCAGAGGAGCATCCCACAGCCACTGTGGGGAACAGCAAGCAGACACATCCCCAGCCACATGGACATTGACCACAGCTCCCAGGCTGTGGGTGCCGATCCCATGCCTACGACCAGGCCATGGAAACAGGGAATGAAAGGCAGTGACACCACCTCGGTTTATGATCAACCAGGAGGGTTCACTGCCTGTCCCACACCAGCCCTACTGAGAAAAATTGGGCAGGAGACGATGTTTCCTCCTTTAAATGCCTT
>JANPWX010017098.1:0-25822 GCA_024734555.1 Trochalopteron elliotii
AAACTTATTATTTTTCTGTCCGATTGGCTGGTTGATCATTTATAACACCACCATATTCAAAAATATGGCTTAAAGTACATAAATTACAGTCTTTGATATTCTAATGCCCTAGTACCTCCTCTGGAGATGGATTTGGTGGTGCTGCAAGTGTGGCTGGAGAGCTGGTGGGGTCTGGTTTGGCAAGGAGCTCTCCTGTTTTTGAGCAGAAAAGTGAAACAGGAGGCAAAAGTTTCCTGGGAGATGCTGGGTCTGGAGTCTTTCCTCCCCTCAAGCCACTCTGTGCTTTACCTTACTGCCCATATCAAATAATTTGGTGAGGTTTCATTTGAAAATCAGAATGAAAAAAAAAAAAAACCAGTCCATGGCTGAAGCTTTACCAAACAGCTGGAAATTAGGCTAAGCTGTGATGCAAAGGTAACACAAATTTCATGCAAGCGGTGAACTGGAGAATCTCCCTCTGATTGTTTTGGGATGCGTTTATTTTTCATGGGGTATCTTTGCAAGGGTTTCAAACACATCCTTGGACTTCAGTGTGACCGGGTTGCTTGGGAGGCTGCCACAAAAGGCCCCTCAAAAAAACAGGGGTATTGCTGTGAAGTTCAGGGAGGAGAAATAATCCCCCTCAAGCTCCCTATGAGCCTCCTTTTTGGTATGTTTTTAGCAATGGCTCCTTTTAGTTCAGTCTATGTCAGGAAATTCTCTACTGAGCTTCCCACTGTGCCACGCTGTGCCGGCAATGTCACAAGGGCAAAGCACCTCTGCGTAGAAGAGTTTATCTAATATTAATTTCCTTAACTTTGGCTGATCCAAAGATTTCCTCCCATCCTTTCTTCTTCTCTCCACTTTTTGGTTATTGCTTCAAATAACTAAACCAAGGAAGACAGAAAACCTTGTAGAACAGGGGTGACAAAATTATGAAAATAAAATGTCAAGATGAACCCAGTTGCAGGCTTAATGTGCACAGACATAGGAAAGTGAAAGAATACTGAAGGAAGCTTTCAAAACTTTGTTTCTTTGCCAGAGCTCAATCTCCAGACACTAATTTAGCTGTGCTAGTAATGCATTTAAATGTGTTCCTCTGTTAAGCAATATATTCCCTGTGGAGCAGCTCTGGAGCAGCTGTTAGCTACAGGCGTTCCACAGGCTGAGGTCTCTGGGTCAAGAACACTCATCTTCCACCAGCACAGCCCCCTGCACTGCTCCACACATCCATGATCTGTCTTCAGGCAAGGTGAGTTCCAGGTTTCAAAGTGCTGTAGCTCAGATGCTGACAGAGGCTGAGGGCAGCTCGAGTGTTTGATGCTCTGCCAGAGGGAGATGACATGTCTGGAGACTCAGCACTGTCCCTTACCACACCTTCACTGAAAACAGCACTGACTTCACTGTGAGGAGCAGTGCCTGGCTGCTGCATGCTCACTGCAAGTCACATAACCTGCTGCTCCCATGCATTCAAACACAGACACTTCATTTTCTTTAAGCTGGTCTTCCTTTTCCAGTGCCTTCAGGCTTGCAGAGTGCCCATGGCCAGCTGAGACACCAGGGCTGAAGGAGAACAACCTTGACTTTGTTGTTGCTAAAGAGAGAGATTATATTTAATGTAAAAGTTATTGTCTTGGGCAGCCTTCATCTCACCAGTGCACAATTCCAGAATGTTTTAAATTATGTCTGGAGGCTAAAAGTGTTAGTCATTGCCCATACATCTTGGGGGAAGCAGGGCTCTCTAAAGTTAGCATTAGGCATCTGGTTTATGTTTATAATGATTTATTCAGCAATGGGAGACAGGTAAGGAACTGTCGTGAAAGACAAACTAGAAAAGATTGGGTTTTTCAAAGCTCTGAAGCCATTGTTAAATCAAAGTTGTCTGACTTCAAAAGGAATATATAACTTCATTAGATTCTTTAAAGAATGTACAATGCTCACAAAGTTGGCAGCTATTATTAGAGGCAGAGTTGGTAGCACAGCCTGCTCTGGAGGTTCATGTCCCTTCTAAGTACAAGATCCTGTTCTTATGTCATGACTTTGGCTTTTGGGTTTTTTTTAGAAAAAAAAAAATCAGTCAAGTACTTCAATGGCCTGCGAGAGCCAGGGAAGAATACATTTATTTTTTCAGTGTTAGAATAATTCAGGAAATCCTTTCTTTGGAAAGATCTAATGTTTCCATACTTTGAAAGGGGGACTTGAAATCCAATGTGGGAAGATAGGCTTTATGCTAAAGTGGGCGTGTTGCCATTGCCATAAGGGTCTGGCCACATTTTTTCCAGTTTTATGAGACTTTGAAGAAGTCTAGTTTGTGTCTGTGCAGCAGGGCTTTGCAAGGGCTTAGCTAAGATTAGAGAAGAGTCTCTGCTCATGTCTCCTCATGCCTGGTCCTCACTGGCCTGTGCCATTGGTGGAATTGGTCTTTCCCAGCACCAGCTCCTGTGCAGCAGGACTTGGGGAGGGACAAGGAGAAGCCCATCCACTGCAGTGCTGACATGCTGGAGCAAGGACTGTGCCTGGAAGGAGGAGCCAGTGGGCCAGGGCAGGTTGGGAAGGACAGGCTGAGAGGTTCTGGTTCCTTGCCTGTTTGATCCCCTCTCCCAGCCTGATGGGTATTCCCTTCCTCTCCTGCCAGAAAAGACACAAGCAATAATCCTCATTCCCTCCAGGCGTGGATCAGGCAGGGAACACATCACTGGCTGCAGCTGCCCCAGGTTGTGGAGCTCCCACCTCAAAGGCAGGAGGGCAGCCCAGGCCCTCCTGGGATGCTGGTGAAAGCTGCATCTGGAGATCCTCAACTCTTTGCTGAATACACGGTTGTTCACCTCACACGCTTTTTGGATAAAAGATGCTGTTCTGGCTTGCAGCTGATGGACTCAGCAGGTTCAGTCCCCACAGTGGCAATCCCAAGCTGCTGGACAGGGACTTCTCAATTTTCTGTGACACAGAATGGATAAATCCTTGTCATTGCTCTGTTCTCTGCCTTATTCCAGACTAACCTTCCTTCCTGCTGAGGAGCCACAGTGAAGGGACACACAGGGCTGGGCAGCCAGAGGTGCCAGCTGCCAGAGCAGGCTGGAGATTTCCAGTGCCTACTGTTTGCCTGCAGGATGAGAAACAGGTCTATGCAACTATAACTGCATGCAGGCATTGGATTTACTTACCTTTTTTTCCATTCTCCAAAACACCCCTTGACCCAAGGGATGACCCTACCTTGGGTTTGCCATCCTGCCAAGGAAAAATTCAATAAAATGTTGTGGATTTGGGGGGAAAACACTGCTCATGGAGAACTTACCAGGGCTCTGCTATAAAATCAACACACCTGTGCCACCAGGTTCAGCCAGTTCTGGGCAGAGTCACCTGTCAGACCTGCAGCCATCCCACAATGGAAATAAACAACCCATGTTTTGCATGGTTGCCCTTCACCTGAGGTGAACCCTACACGCATCACCTGTCCCATCGTTCTTTGTCCTGGCCAAGGCACCACCTCACAGATGTCTCTGGGCTGAGGAAGAGCACAGCATACCCTGAATGCCTCTGAGTGACATCCTGCTGTGTGACACATACGGTGTGAGGACCAAACCAATGCTCGGCATGGGGAGGTCGTGGAGCTGCTGGAAGAAAGTCAACATCCCACTCCTGCTTGAGTTAGAAAAATATCCCAGCACTGGATCCATCCAGCTCAGCTAGAGCAGGGCTGCTTGGCCAGATGACAGGCCTGGCTCTCTCTCCAAAGTGGATGAGTGCCAAAGGGGATTTTTCATTTCCAGATGCTTTTAAAATAAAAATAAAGCCTCTGCTGTAAACTGGCTTTGAATGGACACCTCCCCTTCAGCCAAATAGCTCACTGATATGGGCGAGCTGACTGGGCAGTAAAACCTTTCCCTGCAATCTGGTGCATGGTGAGCACCAGCCAGCCCTGTGCCAAGGTCCATAGCTGGACGGGGGCTCCCTACAGAGCTGGGGGTCCCACAGAGCCAGCCTTCCCCATGGACCTAGCCCTCCCCGCCACCAGGCAGGCAGACATGCTCCCAGAGCCCTCTGGCTCCAGATAAAAATCTTTATGCACTCTTGATTTCTGTTTTGTTCTTTTGAGGGAAGGGGAAAATGCTTTGTGAGAAGAAAGTTGGCAATAGTGGAATGGGAATGAAAAGATGTTGGGGGAGTGTTGTCCTGAACATTCAAAAGGTGTGTGGATGTGGCACTTGGGGACGTGGTTTAGCAGTGAACACAGTGGTGCTGGGTTAATGGTTGGACTGGAGGATCTTAGAGGGCTTTTCCATCCTCAACCACCCTGCGATTCTATCCTGAGGGGCAGGAGTGGTGACAGGGTGACATTGCAGAACCCTGCACACCTTGCTGGGGATCAGGACACAGATGTTTCTAAGCCAGCCCTGGGTGAATCCCTCCACAAACAACCTAAATCTGGTAGCTGCCAATCAGCATAATGAGACTGGTGAATGCCCAGTGTCCCTGGGCAGCCACCCAGCTGTGCTCCAGGGCATATTCCTCCACAGCCCCCATAACCCAATTTTACCTGCCCACTAGAGATTTGGGCATCCCCAGCCTGCATGGAGATGGCTGTTTTGTGTGATCTTATTTCTCCAGGGCAGATGGGGGATGCTTTGTGAACCCAGCCCGAGATATGTGCTATGGCTATGAAAATGTAAACGAGATGGCTCCCACATCTGTGTCAATGCCAGTCAGGAAGGGCCATGGCAGGGACAGGGACACCTGGGTCTCTGCAGCCTATCACCTGCCCATTCGCATCCTGCTGTCCATCATCGAGGGTTTCGGAGACATCTTTTCACTTGTGGGTGGAGGCAGGGGTTGAGCAGGACCACACGTGGGATGCTCTCCCCTCCTGTGTGAAGGTGATCTGGGTGTGCAGCAGCTCTGCCCTCTGCCAGGCATTGTGTGACCCACACAGGGAGGAGGGGACGTGTCTAATCCTTGTTCCTGTTTCAACTGTCACTCGATTCCTTGTGGCACCTCACAAAAGACTGAATGGACAGCAAGCATAAAGGCAAAATAATCCTTATGCTGGGGAATGCCTTTGAACAACGCTGCCCTGCCTCCACAAGCATTGGCTGGCACAGGGGATGCCACGCGGTTCTTGTGTGTCTGAAGTTTTGAAGGTGGGAAACAGGATCCTGACTACAATATTTGTATCTGGATTAGAATTTCAAATGCCAGAACATACATCTGTGTTGCTCCATGTTAGTAATTTCTTCCTGAGTTTATGCACCTGGTCATTGAGTAAGAGTCTTAACAAATTTGCTTTTTTACCTTGCTCTTGTTTGGCTTATTAATTACATCTCCTGTCACACTGCACTCTGGCCTCAACAGATTCGTTTGTGATTCTCCTGTGATATGCATGCTGTAGCAGCAGATAGTTGCCCTAAATTCCCTCTCCCCTGCAGTCCAGCCCTGGCTAGCTGTGGACCACGGGGGGAAATATGGGCTAGGACGAAGATAAAAGACAAAAAGGCGCTCTTAAACCTCACAGGACACAGTCCCACAACTTTAATGTAGAACCTACACCTTGGAGCCCATGAAGGGAAAAAGAGGGAGCGACTCCCCCATGCGGGGAGTTTTAATCCCTAGGGAAAAGGGGGAGGGGAGGGGGGGTCTGTTGACCAATGGGGACTGAACCAGAGGGAGAGGAAAGATAGGGGGTATCAGGTGAAGGAGAGGGGAAAGATTGGGGGTATCAGGTGAAGGGGGTGCAAAGATTCATGGGAAAGTGCAACCAATATTTTGTGTATACATATAAAGGAAAAAAACCCTGGTGCAATCTAACAAAGTGAACTAACTACTTCATGCAATACAACAGATAGTAGCACATAATAATTTAACATATGAATGCTGTCAGAGAGTTTAATCAAACCCAAAATGTTGGTGTGCATGTCTCTTTGGTCAACCCAGTGTTCAGCTAGACCTCCCAGCAGCTCCGACACGCCACAACAGGACCGATTTGTGAGTCTTGGCTCAGCAGCCCCTGGACTTTCGCTGTCACGGCCGTGGTGTAAATGAAAGAGGGGACTCTCGGAGGGTCAGGGGGGACAGAGGTTTATTGGGGGGTCACAGGGGAACCCCTTACCTCCTGCCCGATGCCTCAGGAGAGACCTCGGACAAAGGCTACATGGGGGTTTTGTCCAGGACAGGTTCAAGGGGTGGGTACAAACTACAGACCAATAAAACAAAGCAAAGTACCAAATGCCAACTGAATTACCTAACTACTAACAAATCAAGGTAATTTGGGGAGGGGTCTCGGGGGAATCTGCCAACTGCTGTCCAAATCTCCTCGAAAGTTCTGGACCTTGGAGATAGGGACTCAATGATGGACAGGGGAAGAAGGAGAGGATGGGCAGGGAGCATCATGGGGAAAGGACCAATAGGAAACAGTCTCTGAGCAAAGACCAGAGAGGCATAGAAACCCTTATCAACTTATGATAAGAGAAAACTCCAAAACAAGGGGCCCTTATGGGGTAACTAGAGCTATACTAACTTATAACAAAACCTTTTTTAAAACATGGAAATCTTGCAAACCCACACCAAAATTGCTGCCTTTGTGCCTCGCACTAACTCATTGTGACTGCACAGTGAGCCCAGCTCCCCCAACACAAAGAGCAATCGCAGCCTTCCACTTTGTCTACTCTCTTTGTATAATTTCCTGAACCCTGCCCTGTTCCACCTGCTCACTAATGTAATAGATGTGATTATAAATTCGTGCAATTAAAACATAGAAGGAAGTTATAGCAGATGATAGAATGTATATTTTCTATAACCCTGTGAGTATAAAAAGCAACCTTGATTCCGGACTGGGACGGGCGTTCACCAAATACCGAGACATCCTTTGTATACAAACTAACATCTCGATTTACACCAGAAAGGAGGGTGGCTTGCCAGGATGTAGCTCCTTGAGCTAATCAGATCTTGGGCACCTGGACCATCAACCCACCATCAACCCACCATCAACCCACCATCAACACATCGATACCCATTCTGAGGGTAGACCCTGCATTTGACGACATCATCATCCCAAAAGAGGATTCCTGGAAAGTCCTTTCAGACTCGGCCCAGCACCGGGAAATCTGTTCAGGGTTCATCATCAGGTGAAAAGACTGGGTTTGAATTTGAAAACACAATACCTCTGCTGCCGGGAGGCACAAAATACAGTATAAGAACTCGGACTCAAACCCCAGCAACTCGTGGAACAGTGCAAGATAGCAACCCTGCTGTCAGTCGGCTGTTTCACCCAACATTCGAATGTTGTTCCCTGTGGCTGTCCCAGATAGATTTAAAATGGAAAAATAAAATTTATTCTTTCTATCCGATTGGCTAGTTGATCATTTATAACACTAATGTTAAGCTTATTTATGGATAATTTATATGCTACCCATTCCACAAATGCACAAAATGCATGGATTTTTTTTTTTTTAGAGGAGCTGTGGGAACAAGTCTCTCAATACACATGTTCCCCTCCAGTCTATGTCCCAAAGTCCAAATGCTTCATCAGCACTTTCTGAGCCTTCCCTGAAACACCAATGTGTTCCGGTCCTCGCACCAGGAAATCAAACGGTCTTTTGGGGGATGGAGGATAAATCACAATTTTTTTTTTTCTACTTTTTTTACCAAAACCACTGGCAGGATGGCTCCCCGCTCCAGCTTGCTTCCCCAGCCAGCGCAGTGTTTCTGCGGTGCTCGCAGCCCTGACCCCGGGGCTCCCGGAGGAAGTGCGGGGTTCCTGGAAAGCATTGTTCCTGCGTTTGTTCCGCGCCGGGAAGAAGCAGAATAAAGGGCAGCGTATGGAAGCAGCTCCCTCAGAGGGAACCCGGCAAACAGGACTGTGTGCCCTGGCTGAGCCTTCCCGAGCACAGCCTGCACGACCACCCCTGCCCGCACACAGTCTGCTGCTGCTCCGTGCCTGAGCCCACACCTGCGTGCATGGAGGTGGCCAGTGCTCCCAAAGGCTCTTCTGCAAGGAGAACAGGCAGAGCTTTGCCGCTGGAGGCTCTCAGGTACGATCCCAGTGCAGCATTCAGAGGAGGGCTGTTTCTCTCCCAAACTGTCTCTCCAGGTCCATCATCCCTTGAAATGTGAATGTAACCTCAGGGCCATCCAGGCTGATGCTGGTTGTGTTTCAGGAAAGCTTTGCCCCTGCTCTTCCCTTGAACTTACTCTTTAAGGCACCCACCACCCTCCTCCTGGTCCCCTGGGCATCCCTGTGACTGCCCCTGGGACTTCAACACAGTCCTGCACCAGCTGTACCAATGCTGCACCTCCTGGGATGTTCACTCCAGGCAGGCAGAGCCAAAAGAAACAAAAAACAGCCTGTCTGGTGAGCAAAAGGTCCAGGAGGAGGAAAAATAAACACAGGTGTGGTAGTTTAGCACGGATGTGAGGGGTTTTTTCCTCTAAGGAAGTTATAGCAGATGTTGACAGCTTGGCTGACCAATTAAAGAGTTAGTTACGCCTCTGGAGAGCCCCAGATTAAAATCAGAAGATCTCAGGTGACTCGGCCTTTTCCCCTTCCGTCTGGCCAAGAGGTAATATCGTAAGTTAGAGGCGCAGTCCAGGCCCGGCCGTCCCCCTCCCCCCGGGCGGTCGGGGCCGGGCCCGGCCGGGCCTCTGGGGGTCACTGCCCCGCGGGAGAGCAGCCCGGGCGGCTGTGTCCCCTTCCCCTCCCCGCCCCCCTGGATGCCAACGGGGGGAAGGGAAAGGCTGCAGATCGGCAGTGCTGGCCCTGCGCCAGGGGCCTCGGTGGCCGGTCGGGAAGGGCAGGCCCTGTCTAGGCCGTGTCCTGGCCAGGCTGCTGGCGCCGCTGGCCCGAGGGAGGCATCTATCAGCGTGTTTTTAGTAAAGAATGTAATGAGATGAGAACTGTGAGATGAGATTGGCTGGGAGAATCTAAAGGCAAAGCAAGTATTAGCAATAAGTTAAGTGTAATTATGGTGAAATATCTAGGGATGGAATACCTTATTGTTTTAAGTACATAAGAGTTGTATGTTGAATGTAATCTTAATAATGATTTTAAGCCTGTGTTCTCCAGAGTCGAGGGGTGGAAAGATGTGGTAGTTTAGCACGGATGTGAGGGGTTTTTTTCTCTAAGGAAGTTGTAGCAGATGTTGACAGCTTGGCTGACCAATTAAAGAGTTAGTTACGCCTCTGGAGAGCCCCAGATTAAAATCAGGAAAAGCCACAGCATTCAAGAACTGGACATATCACTGGATACTTAAATGATTACAAGGTCCCTGTTATGAATACATATTATAAAGTTGGCTTTTCACAAATATTAAGATGAATGCTATATGTATAATGTTAAAACAACTTTGGTTTTATTTGTTATTAACAAAAACTTAGACATGTTCGTAGTGGTAGCTGATATAGTTATGGTCCCTAAGAGCTGTGTTTGCAGAAATGCTTCAGAAATGGCATAAATTTTACATGAAATAAAATAATAGCAAGACAACAGTGTCACAGATAGCATCTGTGTCTGGCACTTGAAACAGCTGATGTGGTGACCTCCAGCCTGACAGAGCTGCCAGGCTCTCAAAGAGCACACTGATATCCACTGAGAGATGGGGAAACTGAGGCATGAGTGTATGCCTCAGCTTTTCCCACCAAACTGGCAGCAGGACAAAACTGCCCCTGGGTGCTGGCCTGGCACCCCATTGTGTCCCCTCCTACCCCAAACTCATCCCCATCCCAACTCACCCCCAGCCCACTCAATCTCATGTCATGTCATGTTCTCTCATCTCCTCCCACCCTATCCCAACCCATCCTATGGCTCTCCTTGTCCTGGTAAGACTGCACAACTCACCATGCTGGGGATCCCCAGGGATATCCTGCTCCCACTCCAGGTGCTGCACCAGTGCCAAGGGAAGGACCCACAGCAGCTTTTGTGTGCTGGGGAGTTCTGCAGGGAAAGCTTGGATTTGACCCTCTGCCACTCAGCTCCTGTTAAGTGTGCATCAAAAACTTCTGTTTTCCAATGCAAAAAGTTTCTTCATGTCTGGGTGGGTTTTTTTTTGTTTTTTTTGGGGTTTTTTTTGTGTAGGGCATGAATGTGAGTATGGGAGAACTGGGACTGACTCTTCTACTCTTATTCCCAGGAGTTGCTGGCCTGATGTGGACAAATAACTCCTTAAATATTGTGAAGACTATTAAAACAATTGCTGATAAAAGGCAAGAAGCTGGGAAAACAGACTAGACTGGACTATTTTTAGAAGCAGTGGCATCTGGACAGCATGAGAAATGCTTTGTACAAATTTAGTACAGCTGATGTTTGAACAAGAAGTTTGGTGGCAAAGCTGAAATCCCCCAGCACAGGCATTATGACCAGCACAAACCAGCAGCTACAATGCCAGCCAGGAACACCCATGGCCAGGTGTCACTCAGGGCCACCTATAACAGGGACACGAGGCTTCTACTGAGCAGCCAGCACTTGGGGGGGGGGGGGGAGGGGCTCTGGACAAGGATTTGCTGTAATGCTGTGTCCTTGGGCAGATGTGTCACACCATGGTGCCGCCACAGCAACGTCTGTGCCAGTGGCCAGCTGGTCTGCTTCAGGTGGAGTTGGAGTGGGAGGCTGGGCAAAGTTTGTGGTCAAACAAACCAACAAACACTGTCAGCATTTAAAATAGGCAAACTATTTAAAAACTAAGTGCTGGTGACTCCTGACCCTGGACAATTTTGCCTGCCTGTATTTCTTCAGCAGCTGGGCTTGAGAGAGGGAGAAGCCCTGCAAGCGCAGTGGGATGCTCCCCAGTAAGGGGACATATTCATCTTACATCCAGAGAGCCATTTAAGTTGCTGATAGAAAACAGACATTGCCTGGCATGTATTTTCTCTCCACCCATGCAAGGAATTAATCTCTCATGTTGTTACTGATACATCCCTCTTGGCTTTATCTAACAATGATTTGGATTTGGAATCAGGGTCCAACTGACTCCAGGTGTGACTATGGGGACATTGGCCTGGACCAGTGAGGTTTGAAGAATGGGTGGCACAGCTCCCCCCTGCAGACTTGTCCTGCACAGGATGAGGATGTAGGGGGATCCAGCCAGGCATGGCCAAGGGGTAGGCAGCTTCAGGAACTGCAGCTCCCCAGTTTGCAGGACAATGGGATGGCCACAGCACTTATTGCCTGCAGCATGTGGGACTGGACACTGTGGGTGCTGCACAAGGCCCAGGACCCTTTGCTGCCCACCCTAAACCCAGACACCAGCCTGGAGTGGGGTTTTTGTGCAATCTGGCAGCAAAGTCCTTCAATACACCTGTATAGTCAGTGCTGATGCCAGGGGTCTAGGGAATGGCCGATTTGCTACCATGATCTGGTCACGGATGCTAGGCCCTGGACTGATGTGTCTTCATCCCCACTAGCTCCACCACCTCCCTGCATCCCTCCCTGCCTGACTTACCTCCT
Source organism: Trochalopteron elliotii (assembly GCA_024734555.1). Taxonomy (NCBI): domain Eukaryota; kingdom Metazoa; phylum Chordata; class Aves; order Passeriformes; family Leiothrichidae; genus Trochalopteron; species Trochalopteron elliotii. Next base: position 11,411 of record JANPWX010017098.1, read on the forward strand.
TCCTCATCCCTGTAGGACACTGCTCTTACCCTGCAGATTGGACCTCCTGCCCTCCCCTCCTCTTTGAACACAGCAGCCCCTGCACCACTACTCCCAGTATGGCTGTGTATACAGAGACTGATTCCAGTCCTGGCAGGGAGAATCAGGTCTGCCCCCAGATCCCAGCAAGGGCACAGTGTAAGAGCCTGAACGAGAGATATGGGACTCCAGGCAGCTCTTTAAAGGTGCTGTTTATTTCATAGATTGAAGTCACAGCAGTCATGGGTCGTGGGTAACAGAGCCAAGCCTATAGCTGTCAGCATCAGCTTATAGGTGACACCTGAAGCCCCTTTAGTTTTGGTTACAATGCATTATATATTTTTCTTTACAGAGCATCTTAATACATACAACCAATCAGTATCATACACATTACCTTTACCATACCTTCTATCCTAGCTATTATCATTACCATACAATAGTTAGTATTACCCAATCACAAAAGTTAGTATGTTGCAGTTTAAGCTTAAAGTTGTTTTTCTGTTTTCTTGCAGTGGAAAATTCCTAAATCTTTTCTCTAGTCGCTACATCAGCATGTCTGTTTACGTATGGTATCCTCTGCTTTTCTTGGGAATTGTCTTTACTTGGTAAAAACATCTTTCTTTCTTTGTGGTCAAACACCTTTGCTGTAGCTGAAAAACCTCCTTTCAGCTCAACTTAACCTTTGCTTCCTTAGGTTATCCAGTAACTGCTACTTCAGCAGTTTCTAGCTTGAAGCTTCTTTTATTCTTCTATATCAAAACTAGCTTTCATTTCTAAAGAGCCTTCTGCAAAGCATTCATTTCTGTAAAACTTTCCTGTTAAACTTTCATCCTCTCCAACAACACAGGGTGCCACCGAGCTGGGGGTGAGAGGGAGCTCAGCCCTTCAGTTACAGCAAAGGCAGCAGATGGCTGTGTCGTGATAGAAGTAATGAAAAAGTGCCCAAGTTAAACCCTGGCCATTTGTCTCTCTTTTGCTAACCTGCTTCTCTGGTTGGAGCTCACAGCTCGACACTTGGCTGGCTATGGACCTTTTCCAAAGGTTATCGGATGGAGTGTGAACCATCTTGCCACGGCCTCAGGCTCCCAGACCAATTTCTTCATGGAAAAAGCTCTGGGTGAGTTCTAGACACAGCACTTGGGCACAGATAGGGCAGTTGTGTGTGGCCGGGAGCCTGTTGGAGCCAATGCACCCAGGTTTGCAGCCCACCAGCAGCAGAAGAGGCAGGCACAGGGAGAGGGAACCAGGAACCGGGGAGGGGGTCTGGGCACAAAACCTCCTTTGTGCAGCCCAGACACACAGAGGCCACAGCACCCCCGAGAGACCTGACAAGTCCCTATCCCCTTCCCCAGTGACAGAGCAAAGCTGTCACTCCCCTTCCCCACACTGTGTTTGCTCCAGTTGCTCATTGTTTGTATTTGGACATCCACTGGGTACTGGTGAGAGCACTGAGAGCCCAGACACACAGAGTTTCGTATATTTCAACACCAGTGATTATTCATCCAGTAATCTCAGACTGGAGTGTGTTTTTTATTATTTGCTAGTCTTCAGTTATGTGGATGTTCGGGGCTGCTTACCGGCTAGCTCTCTTGCCGAGTCCGCATTCAGGGGTACTGCTTAGTACCTTTAGATCTTGTGGGTCTGAACCTCAGGCAGAAGCGTGGCAAACAACGTGGAAGAAAGGAGGACTCTCACGTGGGTAGCAACCAGGTTTTATTCCACCCGGAGGGCCCACTTGAAAGTGAGGTTCCCTTCTTGGGTCTCAGTTTAAGTACAGGGGGTGTGGAAAAGGGTATGGGGTAACTTGGACCAATCCCAAAGGGAGGGAGTGACACAGAACACAAAGGGCAGGCAGTAGGACAATTCTATGCATAAAAAGGGGAGTGGGGAACTTGAGAACTTGCCAAATCACTCTGAAGCCCTACTAGAACTTTACAAGCTTTAGGCCGGAATGGCAGGGTGATGGACAGGACCCATACCTCGGGACAAACCATACAGGGGTTTAACATGGGGGTACAGGGACAAACCATTACAAAACAACAAAAGCATACAGAATTTTGGGAAACACAAAATGCACATCGCAACATTCAGTGTCCTGTTTAAAATGTTTGCAGTCCAGGCACAGGAAGAGCTGCCCTGTGCCCAACCAGACACACACACACAGGCAGCAGAGCTCACTGGAACAAAGCACTTCCCAAACATCTTGGTGAGCACACAGCATGTGGAAACAACCCAGCTCAGCTCAGCTCAGCTCAGCTCAGCTCAGCTCAGCTCAGCTCAGCTCAGCTCAGCTCAGCAACCCTCATCTTTCCCCAAAGGAGACTGATTGCTATGATGACCTCTGTCTCCATAACCAATTATTAAAACCGAGTATTTATTCCCTATCTTCTTCTGTTTCTCCTGGAGGATACAATCATGTCCCAGAGTCAGCAGTCCAATAACTCCTGTCCCTGCACACTGTAACCCCAAGGAGGAGAGACGTTGTCCCAAGGAGATGTCTCCAGCTGATGGGAAAAGCTCCTGAGGAGGGCAGGGAATACTGGGCTGGATAGGAGGCAAAAACAGAGCTAGTTTGGAGTTGGGGGTGCTCTTCTGAGCAGGAGGTCAAAGTATTTCCCAGAACTTCCCTGCCTGCAGGCGGGGGAAGAGCGTGAAAAGAGTTGATGCAGATCGATGGTGCATTGGTTTTAGATCTTGTTTTTTTCCTATATACCCTTTGCAATGCCTCAGGTGCCACAAGGCAGGTGTGACATGAGCTGACAGCATGGAGAGATGCATCTGAGAGCAGCCAAACTTCCGTGTCATTCACAGCCCTCCAGCATCCCTGTGCACATCCTGCTCTGCAGACCCAGTTGGTTCTGCAGGTCCAGTGCAAAGGATTAGCAGCTCAGGAATTTAACAGAGCTGAGCAGAGGAAGAAGGGCAACAGATGCTTGTCCTGTGCTGTGAGTTAGCCCAGACCTCAGCAGAGGAGGCCCTGAAGAGCCCTTTGCAGGTAAGGCTGTTGGATCTGCCACCTGCCCTGATTTTGGGCCCTAAGGGCTGCCCAGCATGCAGGGAAGAGCTGTGCTGCCCTCCCGCCTCAGGGCACTCACAATAGTCAGTGCCTGAGAGAACATTTGGGCTCTGAGCAGAGGGAACAGCAACCCAGTTGAAATGCTGCACTAAAAATAGCCCCATGTCTGAGTGGAAGCATGCTGTGGTTGGCTGGGGTTTCACAGCCCTGAGGAAGCCTGAGCCGAGCAGGGACTCTTCACTCCTGTGATAGATATGACTATAAATTCGTGCAATTAAATATAGGAACTATAATAAATGTAGTAGATAATAGAATCTATATTTTTGTAACCCTGTAAATGTAAAACTAATCCTGGTCCCCGTGTAATAAATGTATCATTGGGGTAAAAATTCGTGCAAAAAAAGATAGAAATGTATGTTTTATTAATGTTAGTATAAAGATATAAAAAGTGTAGTTTGTTTAAAAATTCCTTCCTGAGTCAGGCGGCTGCTCGAGTCACAACCTCTCATCAGCCCAAGACAAAGAGCAGAACCAAGACCATCAAGGGGGACAAAGAAGTTGACCAGCTAAGATAATGATCAGCGACACATCGGGCTGAGAAGACTCCTCTCCGGAACCCACCCGCAAATGCAATCAAAAATTGATAAGCTTGATATGCAGGTGAAAAGAGCCTTCCCGTATCGCTATTCACAAGGCTCGATGAATCCGGGAAATTCATTCAACATTGTATTTGGACTCTTTATCGGACTATGCCCCACACCTGTTTTGCCTCAGGACACGAAAAACCCTATAAGACCCCAAGCAGCAGTTCGCTCTGTGTGGATTTGGGAAATCTGTACCTTAGGTTACAGATCCCTGCCCACCCAGCGCTGCGCTGTCCGTCCTTATTGTGGTTTCTCTCTTTGTTAGTGATTGGGATCGTTTTTTTTCTAATAAATTGTTTTTATATTAATCCAATTTTGTGATTCCATTTATAACACCCGGAATGGAGCAGGCGTTTTCCAAATACCAGGACATGCTTTGTGAACTGTAAATGTACAAGCTTAACTGTAGCGACGTGAGTTTCAGGTTTTTGAATTTGTATTTTGTGTTTGTTATAAGTCTGTACTTGGTATGTTCCTTCCACCCCCCCATTCCTACCCCTGTGGGTCCTCCTGATGTGACCCCTCCCCCTCCCATTCCCCATTGGGTCAGTGTTTCCCCGCCCAGCCCCCAAGCTGGGAAAAAGGGGACACACCACGCCCACTCTCTCTCTCTCTCCTCGCCTTCACCATGCTACCACCATGGTGAGAAGGGGTCTGGCAAGGCCCCTTCCACATGGCTGCACTGAATAAACATCCTTATTAACCTAAGAGAGAGCATGATTCCTTCTTCCAAGCCTGACCCACGCAGCAGCTGCTGAGCTGATGGACCCACACGAGATGTTTCTGTGGTCTGGAGGGATTCACTGCTAGCCGGTAGCAGCCCCCACCACGAGAGAAACCACAACACTTTACACCTTGATTTACACCAGAAAGGAGGGTGGCTTGCCAAGATGTGGCTTCTTGAGCTAATCAGATCTTGGACACCTGGGCCATCAACCCATCCATACTAATCTCAAGGGTGAATCCTGAATCAACATCCCAAAAGAGGATTCCCGGAAAGTACTTTCAGACATGGTCCAGTGCCAGGAAATCTGTTCAGGATTCATCACCAAGTGAAAAGACTGGGTTTGAATTTGAAGACACAATACCTCTGCTGCCGGGAGGCACAAAATACAGTATAAGAACTCGGACTCAACCACCAGTAAATAGTGGAACAGTGCGAGATAGCAACCCTGCTGTCGGTCGTCTGTTTCACCCAACATTCGAATGTTGTTCCCTGTGGCTGTCCCAGATAGATTTAAAATGGAAAAATAAAATTTATTCTTTCTATCCGATTGGCTATTAATCATTTATAACAGATTGGTGCCGTGACTCGGATATAATCGTAGTGCTGTGGGAACCCCTTTGTGCGGGAGGCGCCCCACTGATTTTTCAGTGGCCCGACAGAGTGGGAGACCCCGTAGTACCGATTGTATTCCGACCAAATTTAGGGAAGCCACAGAATAAAGGGAAAGGCCTTAGGATCCAAGAAAGTAGAACTCAGGGAAGGACCGGAGAGGTCTTTGGAACCGTGGCAAATTTCCACTCATAAAACTCTACGTGCACAAAGAACCCACGCAAGAAAAGGAGCTGTAAGTATTACTGGTTGAGTGGGGGTGATTGGGCGAGTGAGTGAGACGTGATTTTATCATGCCACGTGTGTGGACCTGAACGCCGCGGTTCCAAACTCCCGCAAGGGACTTGGCCGGCCGACGGGGAAGCGCATCGGGATAAAACTCATTTTGCTCGTCAAGCCAAAACCTGGGGAGGTTTTGGGGACCGATCACAAGAAGCTAAAAAGGGAAGGTAACGTTCCTTGGGAGTTCGGAAAACTGGTAAACCTTTTTGGCTCGGGCTGGGTATAAGCCCACGGAAAATCCAAGAGAGGAAGTCTATAACCAGACGAAAAGGCCCCCGGCTCAGCTCGCTGGACGGGTAAGTAGTACGGTGGGAAAAGACACTTAACTCACTTGGTGGGGGAGGTTAAGGGAAAACCCCCTAGGTTTCAGTAACAGGAATCACTCACAGAAAACATAGAGGTAAGTATGGGGCAGAGAAAGAGCAGACCCCGCAAAGAAAAAAAGGAGAAACATACTTTAGGGGAAGGGAGTAAGGCACCCGAGATTCCCCTGGAAAGCCCATTGGGGTGGATGCAGAAAACTGGGAAGAATGCCCAAAAAGAAAGGGAAAATCTAAGGAAAAATGATACACTATTGCATGGAGGTGTGGGGAGGAAAAGAGATAAAGAACCATGTGATTTGGTCTGTGTTCGGCACTTAAAGGACCTGCAGAGCCTTAAGTGAATATGTGAGTAGTAAGAAACCGCAGGACCATGAGGAGAAAGAGTATACAAGATTCTGGGAAAAACCTAGGACTGGGTTGTTCACAATAAAAACTAAAAAGGGAACGGAGGCTCGGAGGGAGGAGTGGGACGCACTTAATAATCTCCCTCCCCCATACCTAGTACCTGTGCCACCGCGCATGCAGGCTCAGGCTTCCCCATCCACACTCCTAGGACACAGAGAAACAACGCAGAGGAGGCAGTCCGTCCCTCCCAATGGAAGCTCAAAACCCCAGAGGGAGCTGCTATTGCGAAAGGGGACACTTCAAAGGGGACTGCAGTGAGGGGATGGAAAGTCAAACGGGGTTTTAAGAGGACTGAGGGTGTTGGGGGCCTTTTTGGTAGGAAAATCCATAACATCTAAAAATCCCTTGATAAAATTTATAACCTCAAAAGAAGTACTAAAGAATATGTTATCTTGTTAAAACAAAGGAGTGTTAATCTGTTTCTGTTATCTTTGTGTGAGCAAAATGTGTGTGTTTGTTGTGGACCTTACTTGTATTTTTAGAAAAAGAGGGGGTTTTTTTGTGCAACTAGTGCTATAAAAAGCGTAGCAAGTAAAAAAAGAAATTTTAGAAAAAAAAAAAAATAGTTAAAAAGAGAGGACAAAGAAGCTAGGCACAGCCACCCCCGTGGCTACTGTCAGCAGCCTCACCAGTGCCTGTCCTAGCGTCTGTCGTGCCCACCCTCCCCCTCCTTTTCCTGCTTTGGTTCGGACTGCCGAGGCTCCCACCTGTATCTTGCTGCAGCAACCCTTTTCTCTCTCGGCTCGGTCCCTGTTCCAACCCTAGCGCAGCGCGGGGGGTGTTTCTATCTCGCCTAATCTTAGTTGCTCTGCCTGCGGCATCAGTGCAAGGTTTTCCCCTCGAGGTTTTTTTTCTTTTCTCCTCTTTCCCGGCGCAGTTTCCACCCCCCTTCTCTCTCTCTCTCTCCCCCTTCCCTTGTGCTCCCGTTCGTCCCGGCCCCGCCCCAGCCCCAGCACGGGCGGGGCTCTGTCTCGCCTAGTCCCGGCTGCTCTACCAGCGGCATTCGTGCTGGGTTTGCTCACCCAGCCTTGCTAATTTCGGTCATGAGGGACGCCGCGGCTGCCTTGCAAACCTAAGAATTCTGTCTGTCTCAAAATGCAGGGTCTGTGGCAGAGCTGCCAGATGCCCCACAGGTCACCTAGCTCTCGCCAGGAGACCCCTGTCCACACCCTAGAGGCAGTCCCAAGCCCCTTTTTGCATCTCATGTTTCTAAAAGACTTAGCTTAAGGGTCCCGATTTTCCCCTCCCTGCCTTTGAAAAATTAATCCATAAAACAAAGTCTGCTCTTATACCTGTAATAAATAATCCTTTTTGATACAAGAAGGCAAGCTAGGACCCAAGAAATGTCTCAATTTACAATTATATCCCAGAAAGAACAAAGATTTGATTTTCTTAAAAATATTCTAATGTTTGGAAAGCATGTATCAAACCCAATAAGATGTAAATGTAAGTAAAAAGTCTCACGATTAAAAATGTCTTGCAAAGAAAAAATGTTAGAATGTTCCTCTAAGTAGTTTAAAGTACTTGTTTATTAAAAATAGTACATGTTTTAAAGAAAGTTTTGGAGGAGATGGAGAAAAATGGTTTGTAGATGGATCATCAAGGGTGGTGAAAAGGAAGAGAAAATCGGGGTATGCTATCATAAATGGAAACTCAAGCAAATTTTAGAGGCTGTCAAGAAGCCAGAAGAAATCTCAATTGTTCAAATAAAAGAACAGCAAATAAGTATGCAGATTCAGACCAGAAGTAACAACCTGGCAGACAGAGAGGCCAAAGTACCCTTGAAGTGAGGGAGGGAGAAGTCCAAGAATTTCCCCCAAAATCCTTCCAAAAGGGAAATGGAAGGTTTTGAGAAAATAGGCAAGAGATTAGAGGAGAGACGGTGGAAATTACCTGATGAGAGAGAATTATTGCAAAAGGATTATGCCCAAGAAGTGTTAAAAAGACTGTATCAGCAAACTCACTGGCCCTAGCTAAACAACTTTTAAAAAAATGCTTTGGAGGAATAAATGAATTGGTAAACCAAGAAGTGCGGTGGTGTATGATATGCCAATGGGTGAATCTGGCCAAATCAAAAAACAAACGACTTTAGGAAGATGCCCTGTCACCTACCAGCCCTTTGAGAGAATCCAAGTTGACTTTTACTGATCTACCAAAAGTAGGAAGATATAAATTTTAACTAGTAATAGTTAATAAATTAACACACTGAGTTGAAGCCTTCCCTCAAGCCAGGGCTATGGTTCAAACAGTGTCAAAGGTATTACTAGAAGAAATTATTCCACGATATGGAATAGTGAATCACATAGATTTAGATCAAGGTACACATTTTACCTCCAAAATTATTAAACAAATATCAGAGGCCTTAGCAATCCAATGGCAATATCACACCCCATGGCACCCCCAAAGCTCGAGACAAGTAGAAAGAATGAACCAAGCTCTGAAGGCACAGCTAGCAAAATTAATGTTAAAAACAAAAATGTCTTGAGTACAGTGTCTAAACATTAAAACCATGCCTCACTCAAAAACCAAACTGACACCATTCAAAATGTTGTACGAAATGCCGTGCCAGCATGGAATGCCCATCAAACATCCACAAATAAAAGATAATCAAATTCAACTGTATCTAATAACTATTAACAAAAATTTACAAGAACTACGAAAAAGAGGACTGACTCCTTAGAGCGCCCCCCTAAGATTCGCCATCCACAAGCCACAACCTAAGCATAAAGTGTTAATCAAAACCTGGAGGGAGGTCCCTCTTGGGAAGGTCCCTTTGTTATTCTTCTCACCACAGATACAGCCATCAGAACTGCAGAAAAAGGCTAGACCCATGCGTCACAAGTAAAGAAAGTCAAGCCTCCAAACACTGCTTTAGAGTGGAAAGTGTCTTCATCTCCCAAAAACTTGAAGATCAAGTGGCAGCAGCACCATAAATGACTGAAGGGGATCAGATAAGTTGTCCTAAACCAAAATGTGAATGCTTTCCCTTTGTACATTTTAGTGTGTTTTACTGTAAACATATTTGGGTGACTCACTGTGGGGGAAAAAAACAACCAAAAGGTCTGTGCACTAAGTGTTTTAAAGAGGAACAAAGAGAGACAATTAGCCTGCTAACATTTGCAACCCGCACCAAAATTCTAGAATTCGGTTCCCCAAACTAGTATTTAATACTCAAAAAGAGGACAAAAGGGAAATTGGATGGCAGAGCAAAAGTTCTAGAAATTGAGTGCAAAAGGACCACACAGGTACCTTGCCAGTCAGATACGGTCAAATTGTCCAAGTGGGGTGTTTACAAACAGAGGTTTGCAGCTCAGACTATTAGAGCCCCTGAAGTATACACCTGCTGCCGAGAAGATGGCTTACCCCGCCGTGAGTGGCACCCCCACAGGCGAAGGGCAAGGCAAAGGGGTATTCCTGTGGGGAATCATGATCCTAGTAGTCTTGAGCCAAGCCACATGCCAGGCGGATGAGTTGAACCCCAAGAACCTGCAAAAGCAAAAACCCCTTACTAAATGTGAACAGTGCCTGAAGGTGGCATTTAAAGGACAAACAACCGTAAAAACCATAGAATACCGTGCTCAATTCGACTCCCAAGAAGGAAAACCAAAAGAACATTGTTCTTTTAATGGCACTCAATTCAAAGTTTGTGAATTGAAAAGGAAAGTGGTGTGTCACAACCCGACAGTAAACCCTAGAAAAAGCCTGTCCAAAAACACAGATAAAAACTCCTCCAGTCACTTTTTGCACAAACATGAAATAAGGGAAATACCACCTATCTCGGTGTGTGACCAATGCAACCAGATGGTCTGGATAGAAAAGAAAAAGAAATCCACTTTTTTGGCATACTATCAAGTCCATAAGATGTGTTATGATAAAAGTAAATTAGAAATCTGTACTATGAGAAGAAAATGTATTAAATGAGAAAAAATCTGAATCATGAAGCAAAATCTTTTATAGGCAATGAACCCATAGTACTAGACCTTCTCAAAAATGATGACAAAAGAATCTGTTTGCAAACACCTTTTGTTTCTCAAAAAATGTAGAAGGGCTAACCCAAAAAGTAAGGTACAAATGCTAACCTAAAAGCTAAAGAAGCAAAAAGCAAAAACAAAAAAAAAGAAAAATAGAGCAAAAAGAGTTGATAAGACTACAAACAGTGGTAGAAATTGTCTCAAATCATACTTCAAAGGCCCTAGAATTGTTAGCCAAACAGCACTCCCAAATGAGAGCCTTTGTATATCAAAACAGATTGGCTTTGAACTATTTGCTAGCTGAAGAAGGAGGGGTCTGTGGGAAATTCAATAAATCAAAATGTTGCATAGAAATTGATGACTATAAAGAAACTATCAAAAAATTGGCAGCCAAAATAAAAAAAGTAGCCCACGTAGCAGTTCAAAAATAGAACTCAATTCTCCAAGCCTCATAATGAGATCAACTATTTGGACAAAGAGCCTAGTACAAGAAAGTTGTATTTTTCATTTTATGTTCTGTGGCAAGAATGATGTTCCTACCTTGTTTAATTCCGTGTTTAATAAGATTGATTCATTCAGTCATTCAAAGGATGCAGATAGCAGCTATGCCAAATGACCCAAAACTAGCTAAAAAAAAAAGCTAGCCAAGTTTCCGAGATCATAAAATTGGAAGAGAAAAGTTGGGCTGCAAAAGCATTAAAAAAATTTGAGGAAAAATTAAAAGAGGAAAATATCGCATACCAAAAATATTGTGAAAAAATACAAAAAACTTCTAATGAATTCGATAAAGATTGGTATTAGAATAAAGTTTATTAGTGGTAGAAAAAGGGAAAATAAAATTAAATATAAGCACAAATTTAATAGATTAATAAAAAAAAAGGTGGGGAATTGTAATAGATGTAATTATAAATTCGTGCAATTAAAACATAGAAGGAAGTTATAGCAGATGATAGAATGTATATTTTCTATAACCCTGTGAGTATAAAAAGTAACCTTAATTCCCAGACTAGGATGGGCGTTCACCAAATACCAAGACATGCTTTGTATACAAACTAACATCTCAATTTACACCAGAAAGGAGGGTGGCTTGCCAAGATGTAGCTCCTTGAGCTAATCAGATCTTGGGCACCTAGACCATCAACCCACCATCAACCCACCATCAACCCACCATCAACACATCGATACCCATTTCGAGGGTGGACCCTGAATTTGACGACATCATCATCCCAAAAGAAGATTCCCAAAAAATCCTTTCAAACTCGGCCCAGCACCAAGAAATCTATTCAAAGTTCATCATCAAGTAAAAGACTAAGTTTGAATTTGAAAAACACAATACCTCTGCTGCCGAGAGGCACAAAATACAGTATAAGAACCCAGACTCAACTACCAGCAAATTGTGGAACAGTGCGAGATAGCAACCCTGCTGTCAGTCGGCTGTTTCACCCAACATTCCAATGTTGTTCCCTGTGGCTGTCCCAAATAGATTTAAAATAGAAAAATAAAATTTATTCTTTCTATCCAATTGGCTATTAATCATTTATAACACTCCTGACACCTCAACCAGCATTCCTGCAAAGCCCTCATTACTGAGGCTTATGCAATGAAACATGAAGGAGATGGATTAAGATTTCAGTGGCAATTCAGGTGCTTTTCACCTTTCCAGCATCTGTCTTGGACATCTCACCCAGTGCAAAGGGGGGGGGGGTTTCTGTGCACCACCAAATGCCGGGCACTTACCCAACAGTGTGCTTGCAGTTTCAGTATCTGTTGGGTCAGAGACTACTGGGATCCTAGGGATGGTGCCTCACTGTCACAAAATATTATTGCTGATGAAAAATGAAATTTGTTGCTCACTCAAGAAAAATAAACCCTTTACCCTTTACGAGACCTGTGCAGCGGTGGCACCATTGACTCCTTGTGAAAGTGTGTGGGTGGGAAAATAATCTGTGCTGACTTTTTTGCTGGCTCTGTGAGCTGTGTCAGATGTACACCCTCTCAATAGATGCCTGATAATGCTCAGCTACTCCTCTGCTCACAGCCTGCAAGCCCCTACAGAAACACTGACTGTGATCCTGGAATTAGAGTCTCCCACTCATTATTTGAGAAGGACATGCCTTTCACAGCCAAGTGGCCACTATTTGTTTGGGGGGACACATGTGCTTATCTCTTATTTATGTGATTTATTTTTTTGAGATTAATGCATCAAATTGGCTTGCTCCCAAGCTCTCATTAAAGTCTTGGGTTTTGTGGGATTGTCCTGAACCACACAAAGTTTCACTGCCTGTTTTCTGAAACTGAAAGGAGGATTTTTATCTTGATCATAAAGCAGAAATTGGGTTTTTTTCAAACGTCAGCATTGTTTTGATCTGCAGGCAAATTATAGCCTTCTCTGAGTTCAAGGAGGGCTATTAAATCAGCCCTGTGGAGATAGAGCAAACAAAACCAGACAGAGCGAAGGAGAGAGGGGGAATGTTCCTATTCACATAGACATGAAATCAGGGGAGGCAAGTTAATGATCAGCTCATCTGGGGTGTTTACTTTTGCATGCCACTGGGGTAAACAGAGCCATGTCATTCCTCCAGCCTGCTCTTGTTTATAAATATACAATAACATTTACAGCTGAGCTAGCTGGACTGCCCTGGGTCCTGGCTGGAGAAGCCAGAGGGGTCTCAGCTCCCACTCCTGTATGGGACAAGCCCTACTTTTAGGGCTCTGCTGCTGCAAATCCACCTTCCAGCTCTGTGTTTGTATCTCTTGTTTGCTGGGAAGGCACAAGCTCACCTGTCACTGCAGTCCCTTGGAGATGCCCCTCTGGAGATCCTCCGGCAACATCTTTCTCACCCTATTCCTGTGGATCCTTGGAGCTACCCCTTTGCATTGCTGGGTTCAGAGCAGCAGCAGGTCCCAGAGCCCCTGTTGGTGCTTTACAACAGCCTGAGCACATACAGAGACCAACAGGCTCATCTTCCTGATAGCCAACCCACCACAATGGCAGTCAGTGAGGATTTGAAGTCATTGGTGTTATTGACTGCAGTTCATAGTTATCCTTCAAAGAAATCACATTTCATCTAAAACATAAAGTTCTTACAAATGCTACAAAGTTCCTGTGGATGCTACTATTCAGGGAGCCCCGGTGGAGGAAGCAGAACAGCAAATACCGGGTGATTAATTCACTGCAGCTGATGACTTAGTGCAAATTTTTTGTCCTGGATTCATTGACCACAGAAAAAACTAATGATCTCTTATTTTTTTTAAGTTCTTGCCCTAGCTTTTGATGCTGACCTGTCAGCACTAAAGGTACAGTGTGCTGTGAGTTTGAAATGTGCCTCCACGAGGACGTGCCACACAGGGTTTGTCTGCATGCAGATTTACACTGGCTAAAAGACACTGATGCAACTTCCTGTACAGACAGGACTGGTGGTTTAAAGCAAAATTCTTTGAGGCTTACATAAAACCCACTTCCGAACAATTAAAGTTGGAAATATTCTGGCTTAAGACTTAGTGATGGTCACATAGGTTTTTCCCACCTTAAGTGTTGCATCTGTAGTTTAATCAGTGCAATTCCATGTGTCCTTATATCCATATCACATGTAAAAGTATGTACTGAATCTACAATTTATTTCTATGAATAATGACTGATACTTATTATTTTGTTAAGTAATTCTGTTGACACATTTCTGCCAGAAATTGCATAGAAGGCAAGAAATTCTGCTTCTGTAAATTGTCAGTGTAGTTATCAGGGACTGTTCATCCTCATTTTTATTACTAAAACCATAATCCCATAATGATGGAAAAAAAAACTGAATAAACTGCGGAATAAATTGGTTTACATGGGAATACATGTTTACAGAAAGTTTTTGTTCACATTGACAAATGCATCTCCCCATTTGCATCCGTCCCCCCAAGGGGACTTGCAGAGCCCTTAATCAAATTAAAAATAGCCAAATGAGCATCAATGGGTTGTATGTTTCTGAGGGAGAAGCAGTTCTGTGTTGCTTGGTGTCCCTGACCTACAGAAAGCAAGTAAGGCCCAAACTGGCATGGATGTTTGCATGGATGTTGGCATGGGTGCTGTCTCTTGTCATTGGACTGCTGGCATTTCAGGCTAATATCAAGATCAGCACAGGATAAAACCTGGAAAAAATGTAATCACCAATTATTACATAATGAATGCGAAAATGCCAAACTTTGCACAGAACCTTATTCACATCAAATTATTCAACCAGCTGTAATAAAGGTCATTTCAGTCTGAAAGCATTTTCTATTGAAATCCTCAACAATATTCAGGCCCACCATTCAGTGTTCATTGCCCAACAGCAAGAAAGACACAATACCTTTTGGATGCCCCAGGGTGGTGGAGCCGGGCCCCGTTGATGCCTAGAAGGCTGACCTGAAACAGAGACTAGACAAGACTAGA